>JAXIVJ010007355.1:0-50000 GCA_036785665.1 Chirona hameri | reverse complement strand
GACACCGCCCCATCCGTCTTTAAGGCGGCACCCAGACTGGGACCCAGCGGGGTGGCTATTGGAGAGAGAGAGAGCTGACCTGTGGAGACCGCCGGGTCATGTCTGTGTCGACCAGGGCTCGCAGGATGTATCCGTACTCTGAAAATTATATTTGGTGGATATTTTGTTGTATTAGCATCACAGGTTAAGCTGAGAAACTTTATTCCAGTAACAGTGTGCTGAATGCTGTGCAGTCGGTTTGCGCCAGAAAATAACCTTAGAAACTGACTTCGTGTTTTTTCCTTCCCGTGGATGTGTATGTGGGCTAGACTGAAATTGCAAACAATATTTGTACGCACAGCTCGGAGGCAAACTTTCATCAACGACACGGGAACTGGGCACCGACTGCATCAGTTGTTCAGTATTTCCGTGGAATTACTTCGACTGGGTCCTCGATTACTCTGATCGAAGTGCTGTTGTGAACATTCTGACTGGAGGTGCTGTGGACAGCACCTGCGTGTTTCTATTTTTCTGTACAGCTGTTGCATTCCTTGTGACCGGTTTTGTGTGAATGACGTCACCTCCGGATACCAGACCGGCTCGCGGTATGACGTCATACCTCCGGCCGCTGGACCGGTGTGTGGTATGACGTCATATTTCCGTCTGCCTGCTGGACTGGTCTGTGAGTCAGTGGTGACGCGGAGGGACCGGATGTCACCAAGTCGCGTTAGAAATGCCAAATCACCAGCCAGCACGCCACTCATACTGTGCGACAGTGGAGAACGAACGTCGGTCTCCACTCATACGAACGAGAACGAAAGTCGGTCTCCACTCATACGAACGAGAACGAATGTCGTTCTTCACTCATACGAACGAGAACGAACGTCGTTCTCCACTCATACGAACGAGAACGAACGTCGTTCTCCACTCATACAAACGAGAACGAACGTCGGTCTCCACTCATACGAACGAGAACGAACGTCGGTCTCCACTCATACGAACGAGAACGAACGTCGTTCTCATGAAGAACGACGTTCTTCATATTGTACTCCGTATGATGTGTGCTGTATCCTGACGTGTGCTGTATGATGTGTGCTGTATGATGTGTGCTGTATGATGTGTGCTGTATGATGTGTGATGTATGATGTGTGCTGTATGATGTGTGCTGTATGATGTGTGCTGTATGATGTGTGCTGTATGATGTGTGGTGTATGATGTGTGCTGTATGATGTGTGCTGTATGATGTGTGCTGTATGATGTGTGCTGTATGATGTGTGCTGTATGTGTGCTGTATGATGTGTGCTGTATGATGTGTGCTGTATGATGTGTGCTGTATGATGTGTGCTGTATGTGTGCTGTATGATGTGTGCTGTATGATGTGTGCTGTATGATGTGTGCTGTATGATGTGTGCTGTATGATGTGTGCCTTATGATGTGTGCTGTATGATGTGTGCTGTGTGATGTGTGCTGTATGATGTGTGCTGTATGATGTGTGCTGTATCCTGACGTGTGCTGTATGATGTGTGCTGTATGATGTGTGCTGTATGATGTGTGATGTATGATGTGTGCTGTATGATGTGTGCTGTATGATGTGTGCTGTATGATGTGTACTGTATGATGTGTGCTGTATGATGTGTGCTGTGTATCCTGACGTGTGCTGTATGATGTGTGCTGTATGATGTGTGCTGTATGATGTGTGCTGTATGATGTGTGCTGTATGATGTGTGCTGTATGATGTGTGCTGTATCCTGATGTGTGCTGTATCCTGATGTGTGCTATATCCTGATGTGTGCTGTATCCCGATGTATGCTGTATTCTGATGTGTGCTGTATGATGTGTGCTGTATGATGTGTGCTATATCCTGATGTGTGCTGTATCCCGATGTGTGCTGTATCCTGATGTGTGCTGTTATGTGTGCTGTATCTTGTACTATGACATGTCACATTAGTGTCCCACCTAGAAGCTGCTAACCTAGAAGTTTGGTAAAGAGACACGGGAGCTAAGTTATCTCACAGCATACCATGCGCTCACGGTATGTGATCGTGACAACTGCAGTCCCGCTGCAGTCCCGCTGCAGTCCCGCTGCAGTCCCGCTGGCTCTGGTAAACTGGTTCAGTGATTATGACATTCTTTGACTGAACCAAACGACCGTGAATTCGTTGTGTGGTCATTCGTTTAATGTGACACTACGCTGCTCGAATAACAATCAGTTTGGACTTCTTCAGTGATAGTATCAAATTCCTGTCCGTTGTAATTAATTATCGAAACCATCAGTCATTACGCTCTGAATCGTTGTCACTGTCTTCTACCAGTCATTACAATTTACAGCGACACAAGGCCATGGTTTGAAAATTAACTGGGTACGTTACACGTGGACAATGTGAATGGGTCTGCCATGAGAGCAATTTAGATTGGTTCGGATCAGTGTTGAAAAACTCGCATTTGAATTGAATCCGGCTCCAGATAATATGCATTTCGATTGGATATTACATTACCTATGCATGTTTATATGTTGCACACCTTGCTCAGCACGGGTCTCCTAGTCAGCTGACCTCATACGATGGATACCGGCCACAAGCCATCCCAATTCCCATCCCAGACGCCCGCAGATGCCGATTTATTGGAGCTTCAACCCATGCCATAGTTTTGGCGTTACTGCCGATTATTGGAGCTTCAACCCATACCCTAGTTTTGGCGTTACTGCCGATTATTGGAGCTTCAACCCATACCCTAGTTTTGGCGTTAGTGCCGATTATTGGAGCTTCAACCCATACCCTAGTTTTGGCGTTACTGCCGATTATTGGAGCTTCAACCCATGCCATAGTTTTGACGTTACTGCCGATTATTGGAGCTTCAACCCATGCCCTAGTTTTAGCGTTACTGGAGGTAGTCAGCACATCTCTGACGTTGAAGACCGAGCTACGGTATATTTTTGCTACAATGAAATATGGTTTATTTAACAGTGAGTGTTACATTACCATGTCTGCTTTGCTGGCACGCGCAGTGCGCACACTCCCATTATTTCATGGTCTGTTTGAGTTGGATTATTTTTGCACCATAGTTGCTACATACTTGCATGCTTGCTTAGACCAATACGTCTATACTTTATACAAACCGTCATGCATATATATATATATATATATATATATATATATGTATATATATATATATATATATATATATATATATATATATATATATATATATATATATATATATATATATATATATATATATATATATATTTCACATATTTATTCCTGTATGCAATTCAGTCGCTCTCCACACCGATTTGATGGCGGCATGTCTTGGCTCTACCATCCCCCTGAAGACGGCAAGAAATGATAGAAGCGGCTTTGGTTCCCTCTTTAATGTTTTTCCTATTGAAAAACACAATTCTTAAGAATAGTGTTGTTTTGAATAGGTTTAAAACAACTTTCGGTTACATCCTTTCTCCCTCCATCACTGTTATCCTTCTCCCTCCATCACTGCTATCTTTCTCCCTCTTTCTCTCTTCCCACACCATTTTATATCCCTATCTCTCTCTCTCTCTCTCTCTCTCTCTCTCTCTCTCTCTCTCTCTCTCCTCTCTCTCTCTCTCTCTCTCTCTCTCTCTCTCTCTCTCTCTCTCTCTCTCTCTCTCTCTCTCTCTCTCTCTCTCTCTCTCTCTCTCTCTCTCTCTCTCTCTCTCTCTCTCTCTCTCTCTCTCTCTCTCTCTCTCTCTCTCTCTCTCTCTCTCTCTCTCTCTCTCTCTCTCTCTCTCTCTCTCTCTCTCTCTCTCGCTCTCGCTCTCGCTCTCGCTCTCGCTCTCGCTCTCGCTCTCGCTCTCGCTCTCGCTCTCGCTCTCTCGCTCTCTCGCTCTCTCGCTCTCTCGCTCTCTCGCTCTCTCGCTCTCTCGCTCTCTCGCTCCGCTCTCTCGCTCTCTCGCTCTCTCGCTCTCTCGCTCTTCCTCTCGCTCTCTCGCTCTCTCGCTCTCTCGCTCTCTCGCTCTCTCGCTCTCTCGCTCTCTCGCTCTCTCGCTCTCTCGCTCTCTCGCTCTCTCGCTCTCTCGCTCTCTCGCTCTCTCGCTCTCTCGCTCTCTCGCTCTCTCGCTCTCTCGCTCTCTCGCTCTCTCGCTCTCTCGCTCTCTCGCTCTCTCGCTCTCTCGCTCTCTCGCTCTCTCGCTCTCTCGCTCTCTCGCTCTCTCGCTCTCTCGCTCTCTCCGCTCTCTCGCTCTCTCGCTCTCTCGCTCTCTCGCTCTCTCGCTCTCTCGCTCTCTCGCTCTCTCGCTCTCTCGCTCTCTCGCTCTCTCGCTCTCTCGCTCTCTCGCTCTCTCGCTCTCTCGCTCTCTCGCTCTCTCGCTCTCTCGCTCTCTCGCTCTCTCGCTCTCTCGCTCTCTCGCTCTCTCGCTCTCTCGCTCTCTCGCTCTCTCGCTCTCTCGCTCTCTCGCTCTCTCGCTCTCTCGCTCTCTCGCTCTCTCGCTCTCTCGCTCTCTCGCTCTCTCGCTCTCTCGCTCTCTCGCTCTCTCGCTCTCTCGCTCTCTCGCTCTCTCGCTCTCTCGCTCTCGCTCTCTCGCTCTCTCGCTCTCTCGCTCTCTCGCTCTCTCGCTCTCTCGCTCTCTCGCTCTCTCGCTCTCTCGCTCTCTCGCTCTCTCGCTCTCTCGCTCTCGCTCTCTCGCTCTCTCGCTCTCTCGCTCTCGCGCTCTCGCGCTCTCGCGCTCTCGCGCTCTCGCGCTCTCGCGCTCTCTCGCTCTCTCGCTCTCTCTCTCTCTCTCTCTCTCTCTCTCTCTCTCTCTCCTGCTCTCCCGCTCTCCCGCTCTCATTTCCTTCCTCCCCCTCCACACCACCACCACACCGCCGCGCTGCCTCCCACCCCATTCCACACCCCATGTCGTCTGCACGCTCCACGGATGTTGCCTCATAGCCTCCGGCTCAAGCCGAGGTCATGGAGGGTCACGTTTGACCTCTATTCACTGCGGTTGTACCTCAAGGCTAGACAGCGGAGGGGTCGGGGCGGCAAGGCGGCTAGACAACGTAGGGGGCGGGGCGGCGGGGCGGCTAGATAGCGGAGGGGGCGGCGGGGCGGCGGGGCGGCGGGGCGGCGGGGCGGCGGGGCGGGGGGGGGGGGATCAGAAGATAGGCTGACGGCTGGCCGGCCGGCGCGGCTCGAGTTAGTTGACTAGCTCCGCTGCTTGAAGTGAGTGTGTGGACCTGCAGAGGCTGCTGTGTGGTGGTTTGAGCTGTGGTGGTGATGACTGGTGTTCGGACTGGTGACTGGTGTTCGGTAGTGTCGTGTAAGGAGCAGTGGTAAAAAGGTGTGGTTTTCAAAGCAGGCAAGCGGACATGTACAATTTAGAATCTCGTGCCATTTCGTCTTCGATTTGGCATAAAATGTCTGTAGAGTTATTATATTACGGCCGATTATAAGAATACACTAGAATTGCTGATCAGTTGCGCCATTCTTGACGACTGAATCGGTGTGGAATTTGAAAGCAATATCTATGACTACCCATGGCATAGTTGAGGGTGAGGGGGGTACGGTACGGTACGGTACGGTACGGTACGGTACGGTACGGTACGGTACGGTACGGTACGGTACGGTACGGTACGGTACGGAGGTACGGGGTACGGCAAGGGCTGGTGGTTTGTGCTTAACGCCTTGCTGTCTGGTTACCACCTAATTCTTCAATCCCTTACACCCTCTCGCCCTGAAGTAGACGAGGAAGGGAGCAGGCATGACTTCCAGTTCCGGATATTTCACGGCCGTATTCAACCGCGCAGGGAAATTTCGCCACAAAACTATTCACCGCCAGGTGAAACTGCGTGCTCCAATGCACCACTACACAGGAATAGTGTCTTCGCTTCGTTCTGCACAGCTAAAGCGACATTATGAAATTGTGACATTCACCTTGTCTGTGTGATCTTTCGATATACCCGCACAGTACTTTATCTCACATTGTCCCACCCTCACAATGGGAGCTTTTCTTACCTCTTCATCTGTGCATTGTGCATATCTCTGCCAGTCGTGCCGACTGTTCGTGCACGTTTGTCCCAAGAACCGACGTTATTCTGCATCCTAGTAGAGGCCAAGTGTGTACTCGGCTGGCACTTCTCAAACTGGTCTGAAGCCGGGTTTGCTATGGTTTCACTACGAGCTATATCAGGTGCTTCTAATTGATTGTTCGCCAATATTCTGATACCCCTGAATGTCCTGCTTTAACACGCGCCCTGGAGGGCCTCTGATAATTACACGCCCTGGAGGGGGGGGGGGGGCGGATTTCGCCCCCCCCCCCTATGATCTCGAAAACCACGCAACGTAGCGACAAGCGAGAAACGACGTTAGATAGCTCGAGACAAGCTCTTTCGAAAGTATTTCGTTAATTTTTTTCCAGGTCAATATTGAGGTCACCAGAGGTCATCAAGGGTCAGATTTTCAAGTTTTCAAGACTTCGGTTTGAACACCCCCAAATATCTCGGGAACTTTGATAGTTAGCAGCAAACGGAAAAAAAAACAATCGAAAGTCATTGCAAAATGCAATCGACATAGGTGTCCTCAGATTTGAGCTCAGGTCAATATTTTAGGCTCCAGAGGTCATCGAATGTCAAAAAGGTGATTTTGTTTTCAAAACTGTTTTCCCAAATAACCTTTTACCTAATCAAGATAAAGCAATAATGTTTACGCCATCGCGTGTCTTGTCAAGGCGCTTCGAATCATATTCATGGTGACCGGGTTAGGTCAACTGAGAAATTTGACCTCAGGTCAAGGTCAAGTGGTGACCCAAGTTGGTCATGTTGCATATTGGGAGACGTGTCTCGACGAGACAAACATATTGGTACCGTTTTCTCTTCTCTATCTTCATTATGTCGATAGTTATTGATAAAACCGTGTTGGCGGTCACAAAATTGACCTGACCTTAGGTCACCGATATTAGAAATCCGAGATTAACAAATTGTTGGTATCTATGACCTTATGAAGTCCTGCAAGATTGAAACCGATCGGCGTAAAACTGTGGTTGTGGTACTACTGCAAACGTTTTGGAGTTGAGGTCATCACGTGACCTGGTCTGGTGACCTGACCTGAGATGACCTGAGGCCAATAATTTTCCATAATGCGGGAAGTTCATTTCTAAACAGGTATACAAAAAACGGCGGCGCTGCGCGCCGCCGTTTTTGCGCTATTCTCGAAAAACCGGAGGGGTGGGCGGATTTCGCCCCCCCCTCTCCAGGACGCGTGTTAATAAGCCACATTTGAAGAAGGATTGACGCATCTCCTGAAGCCTGAAGGCCTGAAGGCCTGAAGGGAACCCAGTCTAACAGCATGTCGAGGAGTGTTGATGCCAATTAACTATTTTTCCTTAAAGACTAGCCCACTGTAAATGCATGGCTGCCAACGAACGAGGAAACCTCATGAAACGAATTCAGCGATCGAAACCACTCCCTTACCAGACGCGGATCTAAGGGGAGGGGAGGGGGGGGGGGGGGGGGGGGGCGCCAAGCCCCCTCCCTGAGTCGGGTCGCCCATGTATCGCCCGCCAAGTGCGCCCGTAGGGCGCAACTTTTTGTATGTCGCGCACCCCTTGAAGGAAATCCTGGATCCGCGCCTGCTTACCACTCCCGTACGCCCTTGTTACACTCCCATAGCAGCGTCACTGCATTCCTATGAGCTGATTGAGCACCTATGTGCTACTGTAGCCCTGTTCACATTCACTATCAGGGCTGCTATTCACTGTCTGGGCTGGTATTTGCTCGCCGCCCCCCCCCCCCCACCCTCCCCCCCCTGCGCTCACGGGCCACAGCTGCCCCCCCCCCCTGCGCCCACGGGCCACAGCCGCCCCCCCCCCCTGCGCCCACGGGCCACGGCCGCCGGGCCGCCAGGTTCGCGGCTGGTGATATCACCGTGACACGTCATGGTTTGATGACGTCATTTCTGGTTCCGGGTGGTGACAATCTCAGCACGTGGGAGTGTTGGTGATGGGTGTGTCTGAGGAGATTTGGTGGCTAATGTTTACTGGCGAATACAGGGGCGCTTGCAGGAGACACCGATGCAGGAGACGTGCAGGAGACACCGATGCAATGGACCTCAAAGAAACTCCAATCGGCCGAAAATGGATATATTTCCCCTTGCCTTTTAAAGAAAATCTACGGTCATTTTACCAAGGAATGATGCCTAAAATTCAGTTCCTAATGCCCGAGGAATAAAATATGAATGTTTAATTTTGGCAGATTAGGATTTCGCCATCAGAGAACTTCTTCAGCCGCACTATATTCGCCAGGGGGTAGGGGGTATCTAACTGGGACTAGTTGGAGCCACTTCCATTGGACACAGACTTCACCCTGTAATGATTTGGTGTGCTGGCAGGTTACATTGCAGCTTTGGTTTTCAAATCGTCCACATACATTTGGATCGGACAGGTTAACCTCTGTTCTATGCCATTTGGTTGGGGAACCCATAGGGGAACGTCACCATTAGGTCGGTGTCCCACAGGGTCACGTGACGTCACCCTACCTTCGGAAACGCTCGCCCTATTCGATATGATAGCGACGGCCAATTGCCAAACCACTATTTATACAGTGAACCGTTAATGTTTCCCAATGGTGACGTCATTGTATCCGAACGATGACGTCACGGTGCTAAGGATCTGCGTTCCGATCAACATTGCCACCTGTCTGCATAACGTGAACCTGCTGACCTGCCGCCGTGGAGGATGCAGCAGCAGTGGACCTGGCTGGTTGCGCGGTGAAGTCACCGGCGCCAGGATGTCCATATATGGTGTGGGCGTGTGGGTGGTGTTATACATGGTGTGGGCGTGTGGACGGTGATGTTATATGTTAGCGATGCGATATGGTCTAGGTTTGGTGAAGGTGATTGAGAGTGTGGGAGGGGAGCTTCAATCAGACTTCAGCTTCGACGGCCCACCTGTTGCATTCCCCTTGGCTAGTGTTTTGTGTTGTTGTCAGATATGTTTTCAAAATGTAATGAGTTTATAACTATGCAGTCTTATCGAAGATGCGGAATCTAAGAATGCTGCTTTTCTTTTCCTTTTACTTTCTATCGTCGTTTTCTTTCTCAGTTTGTTTTCCATTCGTTTTCTTTTCTCTTTCCTCTTTTCTCCCGTCTCTGTCTTTTTTCTCATCTTTTTATCGCAACTCCGCATTGACGCATATTCCATCGAATTCTACCGAATTCCGCATATAACCATCGCAGTTCTGTCGCCCTAAAGCACCAATCATCATCATCATCATCATCATCGCAATTCCGTGAGTCCCCCTCGGAGAGCTCCCTGTGCCACATGACATTGACCTCCAATCTCTCTGTTTCAGAGTGCCCTGGGCCTGGCGAGGAGTGAGTGACGTCACCACCTTACCGTGACCTGGTGACCTTCGGTGACCTTCGATGACCTTCAGTGCCTGATCTAACCTGAGCAGCCTGCCCCTTCAGGTGAGGAGGAGTCATTTACGAAATGAACTGGTCGTGTTTGGTTTGCATGTGGTGTTGAGACAAACGTGAATGATACTCTTTATAGTTCATGGTAGAGCCCTTCATGGGACACATTTTCAGCCCCCATCCCGTTCCATCCCATGCCGGGCCTTTTAGCCACACCCAAACCCATTCCAATCCCAATTCATAATTGATGGGGGTCCCATTCCCACCCGTTTCAGCATATTTCACCTTTTTTAGTGCTACAAAATGATATGACCTGTCCCAAACCCATTCAAACCCGTTACATTTCCAAAAAATGCCCCATTCCCACCCATTTCCATCCCTTTCCCATATGGGATTCACATCCCATGAAGGGCTCTAGTTCATAGTCTACGAGGGCGACACCGTAGTCTATATTGTAGTCACTCCCGTTAATATAGCCTGCATATGATCCTATTAGTCCTCAAGCGTTAAATATATTCTCAATTAGTCCTCAAGCGTTAAATATATTATCACTTATCAAGTGACTTGTGACTTGTGAAAACAGCCTCACACTTTTATTCAACTTTTGATGTACGCTGTTATGACGCTATTGTTGCTCATTCACAAAACTTATATTTATAATAAGTTACTGCTGTGACATTTGGCCTCCATTTGTACAAGGCACTGCATATTTTGACCGCAATAGTATCTGGCTGCGACACAACACTGCCCTCCATTTAGCGTTTGCGCCGTGACCTTGACTGACTTACCGGAGTCTGCCGTGGCTGGCTGCGAAGTTTTCCTGACAATGTACCCGGCTATATCATTACCCGGCTATATCCCCGGCTATGTACCCGGCTATATCTGGCCAGTTTCCTGACGTTGAGTGGCGCTGTTTGTAAGTGGCGGCGGCAGTTCTCCGCGAATGAGGCCGCTTTAAAGTCTAGGAAGTAGGAAACTGATGTGTGATCAATGCAGTCAAGCGGGAGATGAATGCTTGGAGAGGAAAAATGTGCACATTTGGCAACGTTACCGTAAACTGGGGCTACCTTGCACACTTTTTAGCTTTGACATTTAATATCTCTTTTGCTATTTGTAATAGAGCCATGAATCAAACACTCATCTGGGGGGCTGGTGGGGGAGCTATCCATTCCTGCACTTATACAAAATTTGGGTTCTCATATATTTATAAAACAAAAATATGTGTTCAAAGTTGCTCCGCTATGGGGCTATATTGAACACCCTTCCAGTTTGCTTCATCATTTATCATTAGCTGTGCAATTCAAGTGGACTGTTGAGGCTTCTTTGAACAGCTTGGAGGTTAAAAAAAACAAAAAAAAAAACATTGAGAAACATAATTATGAAATTGGCGAAATTTCCATGTTTAAAACTCATTTCTCAAGCTCTCAAACACCAACTAAGCACAATACATCAGCCACAAGCACATTTATGAATGCCTAGGAGATGTGACTGCACATGTTGACCACTTTTGTTCAAATCAACTTAACTAGCACTGCCATGTAAACCTCACAACATAACTGAAAATCATGCAAATTCATGCGCATTTTCACAAAACTTAGATTGATAAATATTTTATGATTTTTTCTTCTAAAAATAAAATCAGGTCCAGTTGGCCATTGAAATGCACATACCAGGCCACAAAGTTCAGTTCCCATGTGAACTTTCCATCAGGTGTTGCCAAACAGAAGTTTGACAACATTTTAAAGGTGAAGAAAACAGGTGTTGGAGTTTGTAATTTTATTCCGCTATGCTCAGACATATATGTACTGACTTTGGGCATTAAACTGGTTAGAATTGTGCTGACTAACACCCAACAAAATGTGGCCTCGATTGACTCTTGCATTTTGGTGTTATACACAATTATATGGACAAATTGAACACCATTCAAAGTTACACCACGATTCAAAGTAGCCCCAGTTTACGGTACCGTCTTCGTTTCAGTGAATCTGCGTTGAAATGCTATAGCTCGACCATGGAAAACTCATTTAGTTCACACAGGCTAGCCATGCTGGTCAGCCCTGGTGTAAGTGCATTTGCAACCTTCGTTTTGAGCCGATTTCGTATGCAATAGGACTGTGTGCCGGTATTTCCCAGTATATCACGAGTACTTTGTCTGTACTATTTCTATCACACAGCTTGCTGAGCTTGTTGTCCTGCCAACCCATTCTTTACAATCTGCAAAGCTGAAGGTCTTGGCACTGCAGATCCAACACAAGCACATTCTGCCGTGTTGCCACCTCGCTTCCGCCGTCGCCTTGGCCGCCGCTGCCGCGTCGCTTCGGAGGGCAGCAGCCAAGCCAGACGGCTGGGCGGGTGGCGGGAGGGAGGGGGGGGGGGGGGGGCGGCGCGGCGGCGGCGGCGGCGGCGGCGGCGGCGGCGACGACGACGTCAGCAGCACCTGGCGAGACCAGCAGCCCGGAGGGAGGTGTTTATGTTTGTTTGTGTATGTTTGTTTGGCGTTGGGTGGCCGGGAAAGGTGGCTACATATCATGTACACAGCGTTGGTGCCTGGAGGTCCAGTAGGGAAGAGGCACGATGGTCAGGTCCAGATGGTATGACGGAAAAGTGAATCCTTCTCCATAGTTTCCGCAGTAGTTCCGATAATAAGTATCTTCACTATGCTGGTGAATGTAATGTTTGTTTGTTTGTAATGTTTCTTTGTTTAGCCAGATTTCGGTGTACTGCTGTCGGGAATAGAAATAACAGCCCCACCAGTAAACTCCATTGTGTGCCGTCCTGCGCGGTGCTGACCAGGCCTCACTTTGATGACTTACAGACCAGGGGTGACCTGATGAGGGCATGACTGGAGACAGACCAGGGGTGGCCTGTTGAGGGCATGACTGGGGACATACTGCAGTAGGACTGACCTGTGAAGGGCATGACTGGCATGACTAGCATGTCTGACAGAATGGTAGACTAAAAGACTAGTACGGCTAGGTGCCCTCCCCCTCAGCCCTGAACTCTACCTGTGACCTCTGACCTGTGACGTCATCATGTGTGTTACAGGGCAGACGAGTGACGTCATCATGTTGAGGGCCCATATCATCAATGCCTCCAATCTTCCCAACGTCGAGAGTTTGGGCAAAAGTGACCCCTATGTCACCACCGTCTTCCAAGGTACGGTTTTAGTCGGGAAAACAGTGCTATTGATTAACATTGTTACATTTAATTCCATTATAAGCATAGCAATCATTACTAGACAAATGATTCTCTATGTCCTGCACTATCCACTTATTAGATACACGATACTAATAGAGGCTTCTTATCATATAGGTAATTTAATATTGCGTGCAGTATGGGTAAGACAAAAGGAAATCATTGTGACATGACATTATAGGTCACATATGTTCTTCCCTCTTAACAATCTCCCTCTTCCCTCTTAACAATCTCCCTCTTCCCTCTTTCCTCTTTCCATCTTTCCCTCTTTCTTCCCTCTTCCCTCTTTCCTCTTTCCCTCTTTCCCTCTTTCTTCCCTCTTCCCTCTTAACAATCTCCCTCTTTCCTCTTTCCCTCTTTCCATCTTTCTTCCCTCTTCTCTCTTAACAATCTCCCTCTTCCCTCTTTCCTCTTTCCATCTTTCCCTCTTCCCTCTTAACAATCCCTCTCTTCCCTCTTTCCTCTTTCCCTCTTTCTTCCCTCTTCCCTCTTAACAATCTCCATCTTTCCTCTTTCCCTCTTTCCCTCTTTCTTCCCTCTTCTCTCTTAACAATCTCCCTCTTCCCTCTTCCCTCTTTCCCTCTTTCCCTCTTTCTTCCCTCTTCCCTCTTTCTTCCCTCTTCCCTATTAACAATCTCCCTCTTCCCTCTTTCCTCTTTCCATCTTTCCCTCTTTCTTCCCTCTTCCCTCTTAACAATCTCTCTCTTCCCTCTCCTCTTTCCCTCTCCCTCTTTATCTCTTTCTTCCCTCTTCCCTCTCAACAATCTCCCTCTTTCCTCTTTCCCTCTTTCCCTCTTTCTTCCCTCTTCTCTCTTAACAATCTCCCTCTTCCCTCTTTCCTCTTTCCCTCTTTCCCTCTTTCTTCCCTCTTCCCTCTTAACAATCTCCACGATAGTTATTGGAGTGCCCTTGGGACAGAAGCTGCCTTGTGGCTTATCAAATAGCCTTTAGGAGGCCACGGGTGCTGTGTGTTTAAACAACTGTTCTCACGTTTGTATTGAACATTTTTGCTTATATACACCAATTTGCTTTGGTGCTTTATCAGTATCTTCCGTGGTGTCGACTCCGTGGTGCCTCTCCATACATAGCTAGCTATGACTTCACCTCTTCTCCCTGTATAGGCGCCATGTAACTGGGCGCCATGTGCGCCATGTAACTTACATGGGCGCCATGTAACTGGCCGCCATGTGCGCCATGTAACTTACATGGGCGCCATGTAACTGGGTGCCATGTGCGCCTTGTAACTTACATGGGCGCCACGTAACTGAGCGTCATGTAACTGGGCGCCATGTGCGCCATGTAACTTGCATGGGCGCCATGTAACTTCGGCAGATGCTGCGCCATCAAGCCCCAAACCATCATCATCATCATTTTCATCATGCTGTCACTGTCTTCCCATCGGTGAATCACAAAACTTCTGTAAAAAGTTGCTTACGTTTTAGCTAAGGTATTAACATTCTAACGTACTAGCTAACGTGCTAGCTGGCGCGAATTCGACTTCACCTCCTCTCTCTCTCTGGCTGTCCAGGCGTGAAGAACAAGACATCAGTGAAGAAAGGTGACCTGAATCCTGAGTGGGATGAGAAGCTGGAGTGGGAGCTGACTGGGAAGCCTCCCTCGCCTGATGAGAAACTGGAGCTGCTCGTCAAGGACCATGACACTGTCGGCAGAAACAAGTGCGGAGGTTTGGGGAGTGTTCAGGAGACCTAGATACATTCATGGTTAAAGGGACACTCCCACCTGAGTGGTGGACACTCCCACCTTCCCAAAAGTTGTCAAATGTACGCCGCTTGTGGTGCAAAATATGAAGTAATTGCAGCCGAACACGATTGTGACATTCGTTTCTTGCAAACAGTGCTCAATTTCATAAAAAGTAAAGTTTTAATATTTGGGTTGATGACATCATATTGAGCTCTAGAGAGCTATACAGAATTCCTTTACGCTGCCAAAGTATGACACAATTATTTCGAGACAATTCTGGCGCTTTGAATACAAAACCAAACCATTTGAAACACGCAAATATCTCAAAGTCTAACCTTAAAACAAGTCGACTATCATCACCATTTGGTAAAGAGAGGTGACGTCATCGGCTTTAGACCCCTATTCAAATACACGTGGGGTTTATTCGTTACAATTGTCAAGACCAAGCTCGATTTTCTTTTCGATTAGACCTATGTGGTTGTTTTAACGGCTGCCTTACTTAATTTCAACGCAAATCCAACAACATGGCTATCTCAACTCAAAACTAATGTTAAGGTGGGAGTGTCCCTTTAACTGTCATAAGTTAGACGGGATAGGACAATATAACGGCAATATTTTAGCTGCTTTACATAGCTCGAATTGAAATGTTTCCTCGACGCCTGTGTGAATCCATCATCATGTTGTCAAACCCCGCGATCAAATATCACGATCTTCATCACAGCACTTGGGATCACATTTCCACACTTGTATCACAATGCCCCTCGCTCGTTCGAAACTATCGTCACGTGCTGACCTGCGCTGTTACAATACGCCAACACTGTTACAATACGCCAACACTGTTACAATACGCCAACACTGTTACAATACGCCAACACTGTTACATCACACCAACACTGTTACAATACGCCAACACTGTTACAATACGCCAACACTGTTACAGTACACCAACACTGTTACAATACACCAACACTGTTACAATACGCCAACACTGTTACAATACGCCAACACTGTTACAATACGCCAACACTGTTACAATACACCGACACTGTTACAATACACCGACACTGTTACAATACGCCAACACTGTTACAGTACACCAACACTGTTACAATACGCCAACACTTACAATACGCCAACACTGTTACAATACGCCAACACGGTTACAATACGCCAACACTGTTACAATACGCCAACACCGTTACAATACGTCAACACTGTTACAATACGTCAACACTTACAATACGCCAACACTGTTACAATACGCCATCACTGGTACAATACGCCAACACTTACAATACGCCAACACTGTTACAATACGTCAACACTGTTACAATACACCAACACTGTTACAATACGTCGACACTGTTAAATTACGCCGACACTGTTACAATACGCCAACACTTACAATACGACAACACTGTTACAGTATGCCAGCACTGTTACAATACGCCGACACTGTTACAATACGCCAACACGGTTACAATACGCCAACACGGTTACAATACGCCGATACTGTTGCATTACGCCGACACTGTTACAATACGCCGACACTATTACATTACGCCGACACTGTTACAATACGCCAACACTGTTACAATACGCCAACACTGTTACAATACGTCAACACTGTTACAATACACCAACACTGTTACAGTACGTCGACACTGTTACAGTACGCCGACACTGTTACAATACGCCAACACTGTTACAATACCCCAACACTGTTACAATACGTCAACACTGTTACAATACACCAACACTGTTACAGTACGTCGACACTGTTACAGCACGCCGACACTGTTACAATACGCCAACAATGTTACAATACGACAACACTGTTACATTACGCCAACACTTACAATACACCGACACTGTTACATTACGCCGACACTGTTACAATACGTCAACACTGTTACAATACATCAACACTGTTACAATACGCCAACACTGTTACAGTACGCCAACACTGTTACAATAAGCCGACACTGTTACATTACGCCAACACTGTTACAATACGTCGACACTGTTACAGTACGCCAGCACTGTTACAATACGTCAACACTATTACAATACGCCAACACTGTTACAATACGCCAACACTGTTACAATACGCCAATACTGTTACAATACGCCAACACGGTTACAGTACGCCAGCACTGTTACAATACGTCGACACTGTTACAGTACGACAACACTGTTACAATACACCACCACTTACAATAAGCCAACACTGTTACAATACGCAGCCACTGTTACAATACGTCAACACTGTTACAATACACCACCACTGTTACAATACGTCAACACTTACAATACGCCAACACTGTTACAATACGCCATCACTGTTACAATACGCCAACACTTACAATACGCCAACACTGTTACAATACGTCAACACTGTTACAATACACCAACACTGTTACAATACGTCGACACTGTTAAATTACGCCGACACTGTTACAATACGCCAACACTTACAATACGACAACACTGTTACAGTATGCCAGCACTGTTACAATACGCCGACACTGTTACAATACGCCAACACGGTTGCAATACGCCAACACGGTTACAATACGCCGATACTGTTACATTACGCCGACACTGTTACAATACGCCGACACTATTACATTACGCCGACACTGTTACAATACGCCAACACTGTTACAATACGCCAACACTGTTACAATACGTCAATACTGTTACAATACACCAACACTGTTACAGTACGTCGACACTGTTACAGTACGCCGACACTGTTACAATACGCCAACACTGTTACAATACCCTAACACTGTTACAATACGTCAACACTGTTACAATACACCAACACTTACAGTACGTCGACACTGTTACAGCACGCCGACACTGTTACAATACGCCAACAATGTTACAATACGACAACACTGTTACATTACGCCAACACTTACAATACACCGACACTGTTACATTACGCCGACACTGTTACAATACGTCAACACTGTTACAATACATCAACACTGTTACAATACGCCAACACTGTTACAGTACGCCAACACTGTTACAATAAGCCGACACTGTTACAATACGCCAACAATGTTACAATACGACAACACTGTTACATTACGCCAACACTTACAATACACCGACACTGTTACATTACGCCGACACTGTTACAATACGTCAACACTGTTACAATACATCAACACTGTTACAATACGCCAACACTGTTACAGTACGCCAACACTTACAATAAGCCGACACTGTTACATTACGCCAACACTGTTACAATACGTCGACACTGTTACAGTACGCCAACACTGTTACAATACGTCAACACTATTACAATACGCCAACACTGTTACAATACGCCAACACTGTTACAATACGCCAATACTGTTACAATACGCCAACACGGTTACAGTACGCCAGCACTGTTACAATACGTCGACACTGTTACAGTACGACAACACTGTTACAATACACCACCACTTACAATACACCAACACTGTTACAATACGCAGCCACGGTTACAATACGTCAACACTGTTACAATACACCACCGTTACAATACGTCAACACTGTTACAATACACCAACACTGTTACATTACGCCAACACTGTTACAGTACGCCAACACTGTTACAATACTGTCCCGCTGCTCTGATGATTAACTCCCTGCCATCGTTTCAGGCTGCTCGGGAAGACGACGATCCTGCTGCGAAACCTGATGAGCAGCGGCCAAAACTGCCAGGAGCTCGAGCTGCCTCTGGTCGACGGCAATGACCAGCCGACCACGGGCGTGCTGCGGGTTAGAATGGAGTACACAGCACCCAGGACGGCGCCCCCCGCCGGCCCCGGTGGCGGGAAGTCGGCAACGAAAGTGGCGGGAGGAGGGACGAGAGGTGAGTGGGGGGAGGGGGGGGGGGAGGGAGAGAGGAGGATGGGGATGAGAGGTGAGCGGGGAGGTGAGAGGTGAGGAGGTGAGAGGTGAGAGGTGGGGAGGTTGGGAGGTTGGGAGGTTGGGAGGTTGGGAGGTTGGGAGGTGGGGAGGTGGGGAGGTGGGGAGGTGGGGAGGTGGGGAGGTGGGGAGGTGGGGAGGTGGGGAGGTGGGGAGGTGGGGAGGTGGGGAGGTGGGGAGGTGGGGAGGTGGGGAGGTGGGGAGGTGGGGAGGTGGGGAGGCGAGGAGGCGAGGAGGCGAGGAGGCGGGGAGGCGAGGAGGCGGGGAGGCGAGGAGGCGGGGAGGTGGAGGTGGAGGTGGAGGTGGAGGTGGAGGTGGGGGTGGGGGTGGGGGTGGGGGTGGGGGTGGGGGTGGGGGTGGGGGTGGGGGTGGGGGGTGGGGGTGGGGGTGGGGGTGGGGGTGGGGGTGGGGGTGGGGGTGGGGGTGGGGAGGAGGGAGGGAGGGAGGGAGGGAGGGAGGGAGGGAGGGAGGGAGGGAGGGAGGGAGGGAGGGAGGGGGGGGGGGAGGGGGGGGGGGGAGGTGAGGAGGTGGGGAGGTGGGGAGGTGGGGAGGGGAGGAGGTGGGGAGGTGGGGAGGTGGGGAGGTGGGGAGGTGGGGAGGTGGGGAGGTGATGAGGTGATGAGGTGATGAGGTGATGAGGTGATGAGGTGATGAGGTGATGAGGTGATGAGGTGATGAGGTGATGAGGTGATGAGGTGATGAGGTGATGAGGTGATGAGGTGATGAGGTGATGAGGTGATGAGGTGATGAGGTGATGAGGTGATGAGGTGATGAGGTGATGAGGTGATGAGGTGATGAGGTGATGAGGTGATGAGGTGATGAGGTGATGAGGTGATGAGGTGATGAGGTGATGAGGTGATGAGGTGATGAGGTGATGAGGTGATGAGGTGATGAGGTGATGAGGTGATGAGGTGATGAGGTGATGAGGTGATGAGGTGATGAGGTGATGAGGTGATGAGGTGATGAGGTGATGAGGTGATGAGGTGATGAGGTGATGAGGTGATGAGGTGATGAGGTGATGAGGTGATGAGGTGATGAGGTGATGAGGTGATGAGGTGATGAGGTGATGAGGTGATGAGGTGATGAGGTGATGAGGTGATGAGGTGATGAGGTGATGAGGTGATGAGGTGATGAGGTGATGAGGTGATGAGGTGATGAGGTGATGAGGTGATGAGGTGATGAGGTGATGAGGTGATGAGGTGATGAGGTGATGAGGTGATGAGGTGATGAGGTGATGAGGTGATGAGGTGATGAGGTGATGAGGTGATGAGGTGATGAGGTGATGAGGGAGGGGGGTGGGGAGGGGTGGGGGGGGGGGTGAGGTGAGGAGGTGGGTAGGTGGGTAGGTGGGTAGGTGGGTAGGTGGGTAGGTGGGTAGGTGGGTAGGTGGGTAGGTGGGTAGGTGGGTAGGTGAGGAGAGAGGGAGATGATGGAGGGGAAATAGGAATGCAGGATGAGCGAGGTAGATTATAAGTTGTGTATGCCGTGTATTGAACTGGATTGAAGCATACCGTCATAAACGAGACAAATGACTACGTCGTCTTGATATTTGCCAGGTTTTACCTGAAGCCGCTTGCATGTCGTACCGAGATTCGAACACGATAAAAATACCTCCACAGGGCTATTGTCTTTGTTTGATTGTGCCATACCAACGCGCCCACTAAATCCCGCGACACTGAGTTGCTGTGTTCGTCTCCCACGCAATGTTATGACTTCATCGCAAACTTCATCTCTTGTTCGCAGCCAACAACAGCTATGAGGCGATCCAGACGACATCTAGCGGTGACATCGTCATGGGCCAGGGGGCGGAGTATAATGCCGCCCTCGAGGGGCTGGGAGTGGGCCCACGCAACCGCGACTTCCTGCCGAATAAGGATACCAAGTTCCAGGTGTGTGTGGTGACAAACTGATGTGAGACGATACAGGTGGTCTGAACCGAAATAAAGGGTGCAATATTGATCGTGGTGGAGTTAAAGAGGTGTATTTATGGAGAGATGTTACGATGTTTGAAGTGGCGTTAAGAGACATGTTAAGGTGGAGTTAAGATACGATTGGCATGGTGGCAAGAAGACCTCAGCTTAGTTTTTGGAGTTAACTTTCACTTTCGAAAATTCTTTAGCTTTACGTCACATTTTAATGGTATGAATTTATAGTTTGCATAATCCTGTAGGTAAAGCCAACTTACCCTTGCTTTGCCCCTAACCTAAATATCATCATCATTGCAATCGTAAAGCAAGTGTTTATCAATGTTTTAGCACTGACCTCCGCTCTGACCTCCGCTCTGCGGTCTCCGCTCTGCGTTCCAGGTGCGCGTGAAGGTGGTGGAGGCTCGTGGCCTGATCGGGGGCGACCTCAACCCCACCTGCCGCGTCTCGCTGGGAAACGACGGCAAGTCGACCCGCGTGCAGAAGGCCTCCAGCAATCCGTGGTTCGACGAGATATTCTTCTACTACCTGAAGAAGCTGCCCAGCGAGGTCTGGGGCACGACGCTGGAGTTCAGGGTGAGGACGAGATGGGTGGATGAGGAGATATGGTGGAGGAACGTGGAGAAGCGTGGAGAAGCGTGGAGAAGCGTGGAGAAGCGTGGAGATGCGTGGAGAAGCGTGGAGAAGCGTGGAGAAGCGTGGAGAAGCGTGGAGAAGCGTGGAGAAGCGTGGAGAAGCGTGATGCAAGTTGAATTGCTTCAGTGCGCTAAAACGCCCTAAAACTGCATGCATACACAGGACTTGGTGGAGTTGCTGATGTGTTTTTGTGTCTTCTGCTACTGTTCTTGTTGGAGTAGACCGGGGTTCTGTCGTGACCAAGTAGGTTTTCTTTGTAGCTGTTTCAACGCGAATGCACCATACTTTCACTGAAACTGACTTTTTAAAATATGGCTTGAATTGCATATTACACTATGATTATACCATAGTTACACTATGTGCGATAGTTCTGGCGTGTTGATGTTCTTCTCCGAAGTCTTCAAAGACAGCAGTGGAGCGCAAATGCCCCATAATTATCATCCTCATGACTGGCAACCCTCGCCCCCGTGCCTCCGTAGGTGTGCAACTCGCGCATGCTCCGCTCCAAGGTGGTACTGGGCGTGTTCAAACTGGACCTGGGCGCCGTGTACGATCAGCCGATGCACGCCTTCGTTAACAAGTGGCTGGCACTGACGGCGCTGGACGAGGATGCCGGCGGAGTTATGGGTGAGTCATGGAAGTCATGAAGAGTCATGTGGAGTCATGGGGAGTCATGGGAGTCATGGGGAGTCATGGGCAGTCATGGGCAGTCATGGGGAGTCATGGGGAGTCATGCGAGTCATGCGAGTCATGCGAGTCATGCGAGTCATGCGAGTCATGCGAGTCATGCGAGTCATGCGAGTCATGCGAGTCATGCGAGTCATGCGAGTCATGGCGAGTCATGGCGAGTCATGGCGAGTCATGGAGAGTCATGGAGAGTCATGGAGAGTCATGGAGAGTCATGGGGAGTCTTGTGGAGTCTTGGGGAGTCTTGGGGAGTCTTGGAGTCTTGGAGAGTCTTGGGGAGTCATTGGGGGAGTCATTGGGGGAGTCATTGGGGGAGTCATTGGGGGAGTCATTGGGGAGTCATGGGGAGGGTCAGCCTATGCACGCCTTTGTTAACAAGTGGCTGGCTGGACCAGAAGGTGGGGGGAGTCATGGGTGAGTCATGGGTGAGTCATGGGTGAGTCATGGGTGAGTCATAGGAGAGTCATAGGAGAGTCATATGAGAGTTATAGGAGAGTCATAGGAGAGTCATAGGGGAGTCATAGGGGAGTCATGGAGGGTCAGCCTATGCACGCCTTCGTCAATAAGTATCTGGCTCTGACGGCGCTGGACGAAGAGACTGGCGGAGTCATGGGTGAGTCATGGGGGAGTGATAAGCGCATTTGAGGAGTGTTGCAATACGAACCACAAGGCCCCTCAAATGTTCCCATGAATATGGTGTTATGTTGGGTTTGGAATACAATTACAGAGGCTGGTCGTGTTTGATGATATCAGACTAATGCCTGTTTCTATGATGTGACGGTAATTTAGGCGGTGTTTGAAATTCTAGACATGTCTCTCGCATAGTCCAGCGTGAGTACGCATATTTGTGTATAATGTTTTATGATAGGTAATTACTCATTTATCTGAATTGTCTAACTGAAAGTATTTTGTATATAGTTAGCATAGGCTCGACACATCTCCCATTTAACACGCATGAATAACGAACAACCTGGGGCACGTTCCTTATTCCGGCCTTTGGTTCACTGGCCTTTGGTTCACTGGTTCACACGGTTCACTGAGCTTTGTTCTCCTGATGTCAGGTTTTCTGAAGGTCAGCATAGCCATCATGGGGCCGAATGACGACTGTCCGGACCTGAAGGTCTCCGGGAACTCTGGCGAGGAGGACGTCGAAAGTAACCTGCTGTTTCCGGCTGGGCTGAGGCTCTCGCCCGCCGGTTTCCACCTCAACGTCTTCCAGGCGGAGGACCTGCCAAGAAGTGAGTCACGGGCGTGTAGAGTCGCAGGCTAAAGATCTACTGTGCGGAGTGAAGATATATGGAGTCACGCGCGTAGCGTCTTTCGAAGTACGTCACGCTCACGACTGTTGAGTCTTCTAGGTGGAAAAGCAGTGATTTTCAGTTAGAAAACCGAGCGATATTTTTCATATCCGTCACGAGCGTTAAGTTTCTTGAGAAATTCAGGAGCGAAACGTCTTCCAGGTGGGGGATGACTGACCAGGGACTACGTAACAAACCTGTGCTGTTTTCCATATTATGGCCGAGTATGACGCGGGGATTTTGTGGCACGTTCGTATCTTCCCGCCTGATCACTTCCCTTTTCGGAGAATCACACGGAAACCACGGCACTGTCATCTTCAATCGCCTGTGGAAACCGACGGTATATATACCACCAGTTGTTAATTGTCATATAACCGTAGTAGTTCAGGCACCCCACATTTCCGATAGCCAGGTGTGACGTTTCTGACCAAAGTCGCCCTCTCGATTGTGTCATCAGAGTTGCATTTCCAGCTGTCTTACGTGCTGCCGTACTCTATCTCGTAAGCTGTCTTACGGCTGCAACACAGCTCTCTCGCACGCAAATCGTGTCCCGCAACTCTCATTGAAATACACGTAACACCTCCCGCGTCTCGTCTCGCATCTCGCAGTGCCGCTGCGAAATCGCGGTGAGATCTCGCCCCCGAATCGCGGGTCTCGCGGCGGCATCTATCTCGCATGCGAGAGTTGACTCTAAGGTCAACTTTTCCACACGATGGTCGTGCGAGACGAGATTTTCGAGCGAGACGGCCCAGACGCGGGACCCGGTTGACTGCTAGATGCGACTTGCCTGCGAGACGTAACATGTGCTGTGCCTTTACTGCGTGTTTCGTGGGTCTGACCGTCCGTCGGTCTGTTCGTTCTTCCAGTGGACACCGGAGCGATGAGCACTGTGAAGAAGGTTCTCGGCTTCGGAGAGGTTTCCAACAAACAGCTCGTCGATCCCTTCATCATCTTCAGCTTCGCTGGCAAGGAGGTTCAGACGACGGTGAGAGTGTGAGGTTTTCGAGGGCTGAAGTGCGCTTGGTGTGTGGGACTAGTCATCATAGGGCTTACAATTATGCTTGGAGCACTGGGGAGGTCTTGGTTTTTATAATTGTCCACACAAGAAGCTTCCCATTATCATACAAAACGACTCGCCCATAATGCTCACTGTCAGATTGTCCATGGAGACAAAGTAGGTACCGAGTACAGACAACTGTCTATTTTTAGTTTTACAGAACCGAACAAAGGTGAATGTAAACATTGCCGCATTGGGTAGAGACGCGTTTTGTATAGCAAAGAACCGTGTGACATTGATTTGGACAGCTGTACACAACATATATTTCTACATTGGTCGGTGTGTCTGCCACTGAGTATAGAGTATAGACTGACCATTTTCACGCTGATCGCGTGTGGCAGGTGGTGTACAAATCGGACCACCCGGAGTTCAAGCAGCGGCTCCACCTGGGCTTCCAGTTTCCGGCCTTCGCCAACCAGCTGAGACTGGTGCTGAAGGACTGGTAAGAGACGGGGACCGGGTGGTAAGAGACGGGGACCGGGTGGTAAGAGACGGGGACCGGGTGGTAAGAGACGGGGACCGGGTGGTAAGAGACGGGGACCGG
Source organism: Chirona hameri (assembly GCA_036785665.1). Lineage (NCBI taxonomy): Eukaryota > Metazoa > Arthropoda > Thecostraca > Balanomorpha > Balanidae > Chirona > Chirona hameri. The sequence continues at coordinate 25,676 of JAXIVJ010007355.1, read as the reverse complement.
GTGGTAAGAGACGGGGACCGGGTGGTAAGAGACGGGGACCGGGTGGTAAGAGACGGGGACCGGGTGGTAAGAGACGGGGACCGGGCGGTAAGAGACGGGGACCGGGTGGTAAGAGACGGGGATCGGGTGGTAAGAGACGGGGACCGGGTGGTAAGAGACGGGGACCGGGCGGTAAGAGACGGGGACCGGGTGGTAAGAGACGGGGACCGGGTGGTAAGAGACGGGGACCGGGTGGTAAGAGACGGGGACCGGGTGGTAAGAGACGGGGACCGGGTGGTAAGAGACGGGGACCGGGCGGTAAGAGACGGGGACCGGGTGGTAAGAGATGGGGACCGGGTGGTAAGAGACGGGGACCGGGTGGTGCTGAAGGACTGGTAAGAGACGGGGACCGGGTGGTAAGAGACGGGGACCGGGTGGTAAGAGACGGGGACCGTGTGGTAAGAGACGGGGACCGGGTGGTGCTGAAGGACTGGTAAGAGACTGGGACCGGGTGGTGCTGAAGAACTGGTAAGAGACGGGGACCGGGTGATGCTGAAGGACTGGTAAGAGACGGGGACCGGGTGGTGCTGAAGGACTGGTAAGAGACGGGGACCGGGTGGTAAGAGACGGGGACCGGGTGGGGGAGGGAGGGGGGCTGGGTGGTGAGACGTGTTTGGTGACTTGTGTGCTGTTCTAACCTGACTTGTGACCCCACGGGGATCGTGTGGCTCTTTCATTGGACGTGTGTAGCTGACCTGTACTGAACTGCGCATTTTCTGTGTGACCTTTGTTGACTTGTGACCCCTCTGTGTGACCCCACAGGGACCGTGTCGGGGACAGTGACACGATCGGCACCGCTCTCCTACCTCTGACCTCTGACCTCTGACCCCTCTGTCTCCCCACAGGGACCGTGTCGGGGACAGTGACACGATCGGCACCGCTCTCCTACCTCTGACCTCTGACCTCTGACCCCTCTGTCTCCCCACAGGGACCGTGTCGGGGACAGTGACACGATCGGCACCGCTCTCCTACCTCTGACCTCTGACCTCTGACCCCTCTGTCTCCCCACAGGGACCGTGTCGGGGACAGTGACACGATCGGCACCGCTCTCCTACCTCTGACCTCTGACCTCTGACCTCTCTGTCTCCCCACAGGGACCGTGTCGGGGACAGTGACACGATCGGCACCACTCTCCTACCTCTGACCTCTGACCTCTGACCTCTGACCTCTGACCTCTGACCTCTGACCTCTGACCTGACCTCTGACCTCTGACCTGACCTCTGACCTCTGACCTCTGACCTCTGACCTCTGACCTCTGACCTGACCTCTGACCTCTGACCTCTGACCTCTGACCTCTGACCTCTGACCTCTGACCTCTGACATCTGACCTCTGACCTCTGACCTCTGATCCCTCTGACCTCTGATCCCTCTGACCTCTGATCCCTCTGACCTCTGATCTCTGATCCCTCTGTCTCCCCACAGGGACCGTGTCGGGGACAGTGACACGATCGGCACCGCTCTCCTACCTCTGACCTCTGACCTCTGACCTCTGACCTCTCTGTCTCCCCACAGGGACCGTGTCGGGGACAGTGACTCGATCGGCACCGCTCTCCTACCTCTGACCTCTGACCTCTGACCTCTGACCTCTGACCTCTGACCTCTGACCTCTGACCTCTGACCTCTGACCTCTGACCTCTGACCTCTGACCTCTGACCTCTGACCTCTGACCTCTGACCTCTGACCTCTCTGTCTCCCCACAGGGACCGTGTCGGGGACAGTGACACGATCGGCACCGCTCTCCTACCTCTGACCTCTGACCTCTGACCTCTCTGTCTCCCCACAGGGACCGTGTCGGGGACAGTGACACGATCGGCACCGCTCTCCTACCTCTGACCTCTGACCTCTGACCTCTGACTTCTGACCTCTGACCTCTGACTTCTGACCTTTGACCACTGACCTCTGACCTCCTACCTCTGACCTCTGACCTCTGATCCCTCTGTCTCCCCACAGGGACCGTGTCGGGGACAGTGACACGATCGGCACCGCTCTCCTACCTCTGACCTCTGACCTCTGACCTCTGACCTCTGACCTCTGACCCCTCTGACCTCTGACCTCTGACCTCTGACCTCTGACCTCTGTCTCCCCACAGGGACCGTGTCGGGGACAGTGACACGATCGGCACCGCTCTCCTACCTCTGACCTCTGACCTCTGACCTCTGACCCCTCTGACCTCTGACCTCTGACCTCTGACCTCTCTGTCTCCCCACAGGGACCGTGTCGGGGACAGTGACACGATCGGCACCGCTCTCCTACCTCTGACCTCTGACCTCTGACCTCTGACCCCTCTGACCCCTCTGACCTCTGACCTCTGACCTCTCTGTCTCCCCACAGGGACCGTGTCGGGGACAGTGACACGATCGGCACCGCTCTCCTACCTCTGACCTCTGACCTCTGACCTCTGACCTCTGACCTCTGACCTCTGACCTCTGACCTCTGACCTCTGACCTCTGATCCCTCTGTCTCCCCACAGGGACCGTGTCGGGGACAGTGACACGATCGGCACCGCTCTCCTACCTCTGACCTCTGACCTCTGACCCCTCTGACCTCTGACCTCTGACCTCTGACCTCTCTGTCTCCCCACAGGGACCGTGTCGGGGACAGTGACACGATCGGCACCGCTCTCCTACCTCTGACCACTGACCTCTGACCTCTGACCTCTGACCTCTGACCTCTCTGTCTCCCCACAGGGACCGTGTCGGGGACAGTGACACGATCGGCACCGCTCTCCTACCTCTGACCTCTGACCTCTGACCCCTCTGACCTCTGACCTCTGACCTCTGACCTCTCTGTCTCCCCACAGGGACCGTGTCGGGGACAGTGACACGATCGGCACCGCTCTCCTACCTCTGACCTCTGACCTCTGACCCCTCTGACCTCTGACCTCTGACCTCTGACCTCTGTCTCCCCACAGGGACCGTGTCGGGGACAGTGACACGATCGGCACCGCTCTCCTACCTCTGACCTCTGACCTCTGACCCCTCTGTCTCCCCACAGGGACCGTGTCGGGGACAGTGACACGATCGGCACCGCTCTCCTACCTCTGACCTCTGACCTCTGACCTGACCTCTGACCTCTGACCTCTGACCTCTGACCTCTGACCTCTGACCTCTGACCTCTGACCTCTGACCTCTGACCCCTCTGACCTCTGACCTCTGACCTCTGACCTCTCTGTCTCCCCACAGGGACCGTGTCGGGGACAGTGACACGATCGGCACCGCTCTCCTACCTCTGACCTCTGACCTCTGACCTCTGACCTCTGACCTGACCTCTGACCTGACCTCTGACCTCTGACCTCTGACCTCTGACCTCTGACCTCTGACCTCTCTGACCTCTGACCTCTGACCTGACCTCTGACCTCTGACCTCTGACCTCTGACCTCTGACCTCTGACCCCTCTGACCCCTCTGACCTCTGACCCCTCTGACCCCTCTGACCTCTCTGTCTCCCCACAGGGACCGTGTCGGGGACAGTGACACGATCGGCACCGCTCTCCTACCTCTGACCTCTGACCTCTGACCTCTGACCTCTGACCTCTCTGTCTCCCCACAGGGACCGTGTCGGGGACAGTGACACGATCGGCACCGCTCTCCTACCTCTGCCTTCCATCAGCGCGGCCGGCGAGGACGGCTTCCTCCCCACCTTCGGGCCGTGCTTCGTCAACTTCTACGGCAGCACCAGGGAGTTCAGTCTGTTCGGCAAGGATGACCAAGACATGCTGGACGAAGGTGAGGCACGCTGGGAGACAGGTCATGGGGTCCTTGGTACTTAGTTCAGAGGTTCTTAGGATCATTGCGACACTAGGAAAGGCCACTCACAGTCCTAATTCTAGTATCTGAAAGGTTATAAGGCTGTGTTCAATTGTGAAGTTAACCTCGTGTTGTTAGGAAAATTATTTGTTTGGTTGCTTGTCGATGTTTTTTATTCGGATTTTCCACCTCCGCCGAGTTCCACCGAGGTCGTTGTAAATATCGATATAAAATGGAACACCTAGGTCGTTGTTAAAGATCGATATAAAATGGAACACCGAAGTCGTTGTAAAGATCGATATAAAATGGAACACCGAGGTCGTTGTAAATATCGATATAAAATGGAACACCGAGGTCGTTGTAAAGATCGATATAAAATGGAACACCGAGGTCGTTGTAAAGATCGATATAAAATGGAACACCGAGGTCGTTGTAAAGATCGATATAAAATGGAACACCGAGGTCGTTGTAAAGATCGATATAAAATGGAACACTGAGTCGTTGTAAAGATCGATATAAAATGGAACACCGAGGTCGTTGTAAAGATCGATATAAAATGGAACACCGAGGTCGTTGTAAAGATCGATATAAAATGGAACACCGAGGTCGTTTTAAAGATCGATATAAAATGGAACACCGAGGTCGTTATAAAGATCGACATCAAATGGAACCCTGCTTTGACACGTATGACCCGTTTTGTTTGAACTTATTTCGAACAATTTCGCACGGGTTAAGAGAGTACACTTGACCTGTGTGAAGGATTTCACCTAGAAATATGCACTGTTCGGCTGTTTTTCAGTGTCTCCACTAGAGGGGCAGACAATCCCAAATCTTTGGTCACAGCCTAGTCACGGCAACGGAACACGTGCTGTTTTTTTTTCTTCTTCAGGTAGCATGCATTCGAAATGTCCTCCAATTTAACAGAAAGTCTCCATCGTATGATGTCTCACCACTGCGCGTGCGGGTGTTTGTTTGTCATACCTGAATTACCTGTCATACCTGAATTACCTGTCATACCTGGATTACCTGTCATACCTGAATTACCTGTCATACCTGAATTACCTGTCATACCTGAATTACCTGTCATACCTGAATTACCTGTCATACCTGAATTACCTGTCATACCTGAATTACCTGTCATACCTGAATTACCTGTCATACCTGAATTACCTGTCATACCTGAATTACCTGTCATACCTGAATTACCTGTCATACCTGAATTACCTGTCATACCTGAATTACCTGTCATACCTGAACCTGTCATACCTGAATTACCTGTCATACCTGAATTACCTGTCATACCTGAATTACCTGTCATACCTTGTGTGTCCTGTGCATCATAGACAGTAATTGCGGTAATTGCGGTAATTGCGGTAATTGCGACAGTAATTGCGGTGCCCGTACGCCCCAATCAGGATCATCATGATTGCACGGCGGTATGTGTGTGTCCGCCAGGCGAGGGAGAGGGCTGCGCGTACCGCGGTCGGTGTCTGGTGGCTCTGCGGACCTCGGTCGGCGAGTATCCGAACGTGGCCTCCGAACCCATGGACTTCGAGGAGGGACTCAAGATCGACGTGAGTGTGGGGGTGGTGGTGGGGGGACTTGGGATGATTAGGGAAGGGGGTGGGGATGGAGAAGAGAGGAACATATGAGTAGGTATAAGGATAGGAACAGGCCCGGATGGGGAGGGATATAAATATATCCCTTTAGGGATGGATGGGTTGAGGATGGGGATTTTAGGGATGGGGATGGGTTGATAGAGTGGATTTTAGGGATGGGGATGGGTTGAGGGAGGGGATTTTAGGGATGGGGATGGGTTGAGGGAGAGGATTTTAGGGATGGGGATGGGTTGAGGGAGGGGATTTTAGGGTTGGGGATGGGCTGAGGTAGGGGATTTTAGGGATGGGTTGCAGGAGGGGATTTTAGGGATGGGTAGAGGTAGGGGATTTTAGGGATAGGGATGGGTTGAGGGAGGGGATTTTAGGGAGGGAGATGGGTTGAGAAGGGGATTTTAGGGAGGGGGATGGGTTGAGGGAGGGGATTTTAGGGATAGGGATGGGTTGAGGGATAGGATTTTAGGGATGGGGATGGGTTGAGTGAGGGGATTTTAGGGATGGAGATGGGTTGAGGGAGGGGATTTTAGGGATGGGTTGAGGGAGGGGATTTTAGGGATAGGGATGGGTTGAGGGATGGGATTTTAGGGATGGGGATGGGTTGAGGGAGGGGATTTTAGGGATGGGGATGGGTTGAGGGAGGGGATTTTAGGGATAGGGATGGGTTGAGGGATGGGATTTTAGGGATGGGGATGGGTTGAGGGAGGGTATTTTAGGGCTGGGGATGGGTTGAGGGAGGGGATTTTAGGGATAGAGATGGGTTGAGGGATGGGATTTTAGGGATGGGGATGGGTTGAGGGAGGGGATTTTAGGGATGGGGATGGGTTGAGGGAGGGTATTTTAGGGATAGGGATGGGTTGAGGGATGGTATTTTAGGGATGGGGATGGGTTGAGGGAGGGGATTTTAGGGATGGGGATGGGTTGAGTGAGGGGATTTTAGGGATAGGGATGGGTTGAGGGAGGGGATTTTAGGGATGGGGATGGGTTGAGGGAGGGGATTTTAGGGATGAGGATGGGTTGAGAGAGGGGTTTTGGGGATAGGGATGGGTTGAGGGATGGGATTTTAGGGATGGGGATGGGTTGAGGGAGGGGATTTTAGAGATGGGGATGGGTTGAGTGAGGGGATTTTAGGGATGGGGTGGGTTGAGGGAGGGGATTTTAGGGATAGGGATGGGTTGAGGGATGGGATTTTAGGGATGGGGATGGGTTGAGGGAGGGGATTTTAGGGATGGGGATGGGTTGAGGGAGGGGAGAAGCGTGTAGGACGTGTGGTGAGGACGTGGGTTTGGGTGGGGGTGATACATTGTTTCAGTGTCCTGTGTGGTGATGATTCAAAGGCAGCTTACGTGGGGAATCAATCATGAACACAAAACGGTGGGGTGAGACTGGTATCAGAGGAAGCTTGCAGGGATCTGCCGTGACTGGGTCTGCCTCTGCTGTGTGGGTGGGGTAAGGTCGGACTGAGGTCGTTCTGGAGGAAGGTTTAACGCTGACTGAGGATCTGCGATGTCCCCAGTCGTACCTGCGCAGGAGGAAGTACCTGGTACACTGCGCCTTCGAGGACGCCACCATGGTGTCTGAGGTATGTGTCTGCGGAGGGCGGAATGGCGCCTCAACGCCGCCGTGCAAACGAAGAACCACGTGTGACAATCGCCGAAAACCGTGACATACGTGGTTCTTCGTTTGCACGGAAGAATTTACGACTGTCAAGAGCTGGGTTTGAGGGAGGTTCCGTGTGTTTGTTGGCTTTGCGCGCATTGTGGTCGTTGCGACTTTTGCAGTCGGTGTTCTTTTTATACCTTATTGTACGTAGTTATTCTCGGTTATTTCTATGTTTAGGCATTACAAAGTTGTAAATGAAATGAACTCGCAGTATGTAAGTTGATATGCACAAGTACATGTATGGACCAAAGTACCTGGTATTTGCAGTTGTGAATTCTGTATACTTGATCGCGAATCGTTCGGCGTCGGAGAACGAACTCAGCCCGGCTTCACAACGTCATGACGTCACATATTACGTCACATGACGTCACCACACTGCCGCGTCTCCCTCAGGTGGACAAGCCGGTGGAGTTTGAGGTGTCGATGGGCAACTTCGGCAACAAGTTCGAGGACTCGGTGATGCCAAGTCCTTCCTTCACCCAGCCGACCAACGCCGTCTTCGACGGATGCCAGTAAGCTGCGATTCTTAAGCTGGCACAGCCATGATAGAGTGCTGATAGATGCTGGCACAGCCATGATAGAGTGCTGATAGATGCTGGCAGAGCCGTGATAGAGTGGGGTAGACCGGTGATCGAAATGTCCCAGGTTCCAGCTCAGATGCCAAACTGATTAGCGGGTTTGCATCGATTTGAATTAAGGGTGACGGCCTTCATAATGCATATTCAGGTTTTGCATTAACCGCTTATCTTGGGCAACCGGCTTGGGCAGTGTGCGAGTGTGCGAGGCCACCACGTTAGTTCCCCCGAACCAGACACCTGTCACTGAAGGGGCTGATAGGCGCCACCAGTGATATCTGCCCAGACCTACCGGGCGCCATCGCCATCGTCGCGTGAGAGACCTCAGCACCAGCTGCTGGTACGCTCAGAACCCTAGTCATTCACTGAATAAGCTGGAGGAAGCTGTAGCTGAAGAAGAAGCTGGAGCCAATGCGTCTGGTCTGTGTGGGAGATCCTCCGCTACATACTGCCTGCCGTGGGAGGGCGGCCATCTTGTCTATTCCGTTCCATTTTGGTTGTGTTCGTTAATCTGCTCGCGCTGACCTGTCTGCGGCGCTTCTCAGGTACTACTTCCTGCCGTGGGAGGGCGGTAAGCCGTGTGTGACTGTACATTGCCAGTGGGAGGACATCTCACATCGGCTCCACACTCTCAACATGCTGCTCATGGTAAGGAATGTGGCCGGTAAATATCTGAAGAACACATGGTAAATAGCTGAAGATCACGTCATGGTGTAAATAGCTGAAGAACACATGGTAAATAGCTGAAGAACACATGGTAAATAGCTGAAGAACACATGGTAAATAGCTGAAGAACACGGCATGGTGTAAATAGCTGAAGAACACATGGTAAATAGTTGAATAACGCATGGTAAATAGCTGAAGAACACGTGGTAATCATTCAGGGTATGGCCCGCCGCGGGAAGCTGAAGAAGTAGTTGAAGACGATAGTTCAAATTGCTGCCCCAAATTGGTTGTACTTTAAATGGTAAAGTTCTTTGTTCTTTTTGTAAGCAATATTGGATATGTTTTGTTTAACAAGATATTATATTATTATAACCCTATGTTCAAAACTGAGCTTGTCAAAATATTAATTATATAATATTAATATAGGTTATAATAATATAATATCTTGTTAATCGCTATGCTGTTCATACAAGTACTTCGTCATATAATTGTTTTGTTTAAATATAATTTAAAACAAAATTTATATTTGTGACCTAAAATAATACTCTTCGATATCTCAAGCTTTCTTGTGGTCGGAACTTGTACCATGTTTTTGGCTGCAGCTAATTTGAACTCTGACCTGACTTTTGTTCTGACCTCACCTCACCTCTAATCTGACCTCTAATCTCTGACATGCCCGTTTGCCTTGCACAGACTGCCCAGTCGCTGGATAGGAGTCTATCGTTCCTGCGAACCAGTATCCAGGCCGGCAAGTCGCAGGAGCACCTGGCAACAGAGTTTGTCGGGGTCTGCGATCAGCTGCTGCGAAACTGCCGGTATGTAGTCACTATTTGTTTGTTGTCTGGTTGCTTTAGAATTGCTGGTATATCTGCATCACTATGGAAACCCAGCGATAAGTACGACTTATTTAGAGGTGCTGAACTTGACAGTTATCGGCGCTACGCTTGGAATGGAGAGGGCTTCGTATCTGCCAAAGTGCCTACATGATGGGTGGACTTTGTTGGCGGATTGAGTTTCTGCCAGTTGAATACAAGCTTAAGCTAGCAGTAAGATTGAGGCTGATTTAAGTTGGCTTAATCCTGATTAACGATGGTGCATGAAGTAGAGACTGCTCGCAGCTATGTAAGACTTACTTTGCGATTCACAGGTGCGCTTATTACAATGTGACCTTGTGGGGGCGTGGCTTAACAAAGTCATCGGCGGTAATGCACCAATAACTCTCCAACTTGGATGGTTCGTGTTCTGTTCTGTCGCTTTAACCACTCCTCCCGACAACACTACGTCACGTCAGCTCGATATATTGCGTCACTCTCCACATCCAGAGGCCACCTTATCACCCCCCCCCCCCCCACCCCCACCTCCGACAGGATCCCACTGCCGACGCCGGAGCCGCACGTGCAGTCGACCAACCTGCTGGACAACCTGCTGTTCGGCCAGCGGCGCGCCAAACTGGACACCATCATCAAGGGCGTGCTGGAGCTGAAGGAGACGGCTACGGATCTGGAGGAGGCCTCGGAACAGCTGGAGATATACGGTGCCACGCTCAGGGACCTGGCCGTGGAGGTAGGGATGGACCGGACGCTGCAGAGGGGTATTACTGGACTATATGGTTAGGTTTGGCTTACAGAGGGCTATGCAGGGATAGTTGGGGCTTAAATGTCGATTGCACGGTATGGTGGGGGCTTACAGCAGTTTGGTTTGGTTTGGTTTGGTTTGGTTTGGTTTGGTTTGGTTTGGTTTGTTTAGGATAAGGCCGCTTCGGTCCGCTCGGGCATGGCGTGGCCATGGGGTGAAGGGTAAGGGTGAAGTGGGGCAAAATGAAGCGCCGACTGGGCGACCGTCCATCATGGCCTAGTGTCTTCATTCGCGGGACGAAACAGTGCAGGGAGGGCCCAAGCCATGCAGACGGCCACCACTCCCGGGGGGCGGCTCGAGGGCCACCACATGCCCGGTGGCCAGCGGGTGGCCAGCGACCACCAGACCCGGGTTAACGTGGGCGTGACAAGAGGATGGAGGACCGGCAGTTGGGAGGTTAAAACGGGATCTGACACCTGACTGTCGTTTTCCATTTGTCGTCTTCTCGTTACTGTATGTCCCTACCTCAGCGGCCCCTCGCCTGACCTCCCCCGTCCTCTCCCCTCCCCTTGCCCCCCCAGCCTCAGAACTCGATGCCTGACGTGATCATTTGGATGTTGAGCGGGAAGAAGCGGCTCGCCTACTGTCGGATCCCGGCGCACACGATTCTGTTCGCTGGTGACGCCAGGCAGAGCGGCGCAGACTGCGGCCGGCTGCAGACCGTACAGCTCAAGTTCCCAGGTGAGGCGGGCGCGAGTTGGACCTTATGGGTGAGTGAAGGCTGTACAGCTCAAGTTCCCAGGTGAGGCGGGCGCGAGTTGGACCTTATGGGTGAGTGAAGGCTGTAAAGGTCAAGTTCCTTGGTGAGGCGTGGGCGAGTTGGACCTTATGAATGAGTGAAGGATGTAAGGGTCAAGTTGCCAGGCGAGGCGGGCGCGAGTTGGACCTTATGGGTGAGTGAAGGCTGTAAAGGTCAAGTTCCCAGGTGAGGCGGGCGCGAGTTGGACCTTATGGATGAGTGAAGGCTGCAAAGGTCAAGTTGCCTCAGGTGAGGCTGGAAATAGGTGGAGCTTATGTATGTCATAAGTGCTCGGCGGAATAAAATACGAATTGAATTCGGGTTTCGACAGTGTTGGGCGATTAGCATGAGTAGTTATTCATGTTGGCACCACCTTCCACTCATGCTTTGACACTTCCCACACCCGTGTTGCCCCACTTGCGGATCCTATACGGCGGCGAAATATTGTTTTTGCTGCCAAATACCCCCAAGATCGTGACAATTTCAAAACATCATTGAATTTCGCTGCTCCGTGCATTAAACGTGATATAAATCAAAACGTTCCGTATGGCAAGTCGCTGGCATTTTCTTTAAAATCAGGACACGTGACAACTATCTGCCGATTTCATTCGTTAGTTTGTTTGTTAGGGGGTAGGTATGGCCCTGCTCATCTCACCACATCCACCCCTGTTCTACCCCTGTCTGCTTACGCGGGCCGCACACTGCGTCATTCGGCGCGTGATATCGCGGAATAAACCTGATCTGGACGAGCTTTTTCTGTGCTGAACACCGCGGGACCGCGGCATGTCGCAGTGATATCGCGCGCCGAATGGCGCAGTGTGCGGCCGCCTTTACTAACATCTCCCCTTCCACCCAGGCACGAAGAGCAAGAGCTGTAAGATCCCCGCGCTGCTGCGCGTCCGGGTGTGGCTGGGGAAGGAGCAGGAGACCAAGGCCTGGATCGAAGGGCACCGCGACGCCGAGACGGTGGTGTACGCCGAGACGTACGAAAACCAGGTACGGAACCAGACTTCGCACAGAAACAACAACAACGTACGGAAACACGACGTGTGAGAGCCAGTTATGGATAATACAACATGGGTACAGCTGTAGGACAACACGGCAGCACTGGGGAACTGTAGGGCAACAGGGGTGCAGTTGGGTACTACAGTCACGGGTACGGTCGTTGTCATGGGTACAGGCAGACAAAACGGGTATAATTGGACTCGCCGGGTACAGAGGGTCTGCCGGGTACAGTGGGTACAGTGGGTACAGACAGACCCATGGGTACAGACTACAGACAGACCCATGGGTACAGACAGACCCATGGGGTACAGACGGACCCATGGGTACAGACAGACCCATGGGTACAGACATACCCATGGGTACAGACAGACCCATGGGTACAGACATACCCATGGGTACAGACATACCCATGGGTACAGACAGACCCATGGGTACATACAGACCCATGTGTACAGACAGACCCATGGGTACAGACAGACCCATGGGTACAGACAGACCCATGGGTACAGACAGACCCATGGGTACAGACAGACCCATGGGTACAGACGGACCCATGGGTACAGATGGACCCATGGGTACAGACGGACCCATGGGTACAGACAGACCCATGGGTACAGACGGACCCATGGGTACAGACAGACCCATGGGTACAGACATACCCATGGGTACAAACAGACCCATGGGTACATACAGACCCATGGGTACAGACGGACCCATGGGTACAGACGGACCCATGGGTACAGACGGACCCATGGGTACAGACATACCCATGGGTACAGACATACCCATGGGTACAGACGGACCCATGGGTACAGATGGACCCATGGGTACAGACGGACCCATGGGTACAGACGGACCCATGGGTACAGACGGACCCATGGGTACAGACAGACCCATGGGTACAGACGGACCCATGGGTACAGACGGACCCATGGGTACAGACGGAACCATGGGTACAGACGGACCCATGGGTACAGACATACCCATGGGTACAGACAGACCAATGGGTACAGACAGACCCATGGGTACAGACAGACCAATGGGTACAGACAGACCCATGGGTACAGACAGACCCATGGGTACAGACGGACCCATGGGTACAGACGGACCCATGGGTACAGACAGACCAATGGGTACAGACAGACCCATGGGTACAGACGGACCCATGGGTACAGACAGACCCATGTGTACAGACAGACCAATGAGTACAGACAGACCAATGAGTACAGACAGACCAATGGGTACAGACAGACCAATGGGTACAGACAGACCAATGGGTACAGACAGACCAATGAGTACAGACGGACCCATGGGTTCAGACGGACTCACGATTGCTGACGGATTCAAGAGTACACAGGGATTCACAGATAGTTACACCAGGCTCTGGAATTTGATATGAGTTTATGCGCAGACGAAATAGATACAGGTATATGTACATTGTACATGTACGTGCATGGCTATTGGTGTACACGGACACGGTCGGGTACATGCGTGTGGACTGTTGCATGATAGAACATGTGTTGTTTGAAATGGGTTGAAGTAAGAACTTAGCAACTATAAGTTCTACCCCCCCCCCCCCCCCAACTACCCAACTATTACTATTACCAAAAACAATTTCACAAACATCGGCCCAAATTATTCAATTGAATCTCCTTCCCTAAACGGCACGTCTCGGAAAGTGTTCACTGACGTCACTATGTTCAGTGGTTCATGTCATTTACTAGCATCACCTTCTTCTCCCCGCCAGGCGAGTGTGGCAGGCCACTGGATCACCAAGGGTCCCACCATGAGCCGCCCCAAGTGGTCCGACGCCGGCGGAGACATGCTGCTTCCTCGGGAGAACTTCGATCACCCGGATGGGTGGCGTTTCGGAGGGGACTGGTTCGTCGACCCCGAGCCCAGGTTAGTGACCCCCTCGAGGTTAAGGAAGTGACCAGAGGTCAGGTTATTGACACCTACGGTCAGGGAATTGACCCCGAATCCAAGTCAGTGACCCGTGGATCAGGTCAGTGACCCGTGGAGCAAGTCAGTGACCCGTGGAGCAGGTCAGTGATCCGTTGAGCAGGTCAGTGACCCGTGGAGCAGGTCAGTGACCTGTGGAGCAGGTCAGTGACCCGTTGAGCAGGTCAGTGACCCGTTGAGCAGGTCAGTGACCTGTGGAGCAGGTCAGTGACCCGTGGAGCAGTTCAGTGACCCGTTGAGCAGGTCAGTGACCCGTGGAGCAGGTCAGTGACCCGTGGAGGAGGTCAGTGACCCGTGGAGCAGGTCAGTGACCCGTTGAGCAGGTCAGTGACCCGTGGAGCAGGTCAGTGACTCGTTGAGGTCAGTGACCAGTTGAGCAGGTCAGTGACCCGTGGAGCAGGTCAGTGACTCGTGGAGCAGGTCAGTGACTCGTTGAGGAGGTCAGTGACTCGTGGAACAGGTCAGTGACTCGTTGAGGTCAGTGACCAGTTGAGCAGGTCAGTGACCCGTGGAGCAGGTCAGTGACCAGTTGAGCAGGTCAGTGACCCGTGGAGCAGGTCAGTGACCCGTGGAGCAGGTCAGTTACCCGTGGAGCAGGTCAGTGACCCGTGGAACAGGTCAGTGACCCGTGATGACAGGTTCATGACCCCTGGGGTCAGGTCAGTGACCCCCTGAGGTCAGGGAAGTAACCAGATGTCAGGTCAATGGTCCCTGAGCCCAGGTCCAGGATGTTACAAAATGTCCCACGTTCCATGAGTAGAATAATGGCGAGGCTATTTCGATCCCTCCCATTTATGGCCCGTGAGTGATAAATGCTACGTGCTTCGCACAAGCATCGTCTGTCATGTTTTGCAGAAGTTCACTGGCCCAACAACTAACTGTACTCACTCTAAATAAACTGGTTGGTGTTGCTTGTGGATAACAAGTTAAATACCTACTGTTAATTGTTTTGGGTAACTCAAATCATGTTATACATTCAAGATAAGGCCTTTGGTGTTTGTATGCAGCGTTATCGTTTTGTTTGAGCACATATTTCATGAATAACAAATATACGTTAGTTAAATATGACTTCTTCTATTTGGGTGCTGAATGTGAGAGAGACATCGTTGATAGTTATACAAACTCACTTTTTAACTAAGCATACCTCGTGCAATCAGAAGGATGTTGCGAGACTAGCGGGTGCGCGCGCGCATCATTCATCGCGTTGTTCGTGTTCGTTACGTTCGTGTGCCGCCACCGCCGCTCCTGCCTCTGTGATTGATGCCGAGCACGCTGTCAATAGTCCGCCTTTCACTAGCTGCCCATAACTCCCCCATCAACCGACGGTGCTGCCTCTGTCGGCCGCCGCGCGAATCACTAACCCGTTATGTGCGTCTACTGCTCCAGCCGTTCTAAAGGCGGACACCGGCCGCTCTACGTTCCTGACGGTGCTGCCTCTGGTGACCGCCGCGCGAATCACTAACCCGTTATGTGCGTCTACTGCTGCAGTCTGTTCTACGAGGCTGACGCCGGCCGCTCCACGTTCCTGGAGGACGTGTTCGAAAACGAGAATCGACTGCCGGCGGGCGGATGGATGCCGGCTCTGACGCAGTGGAAGGACGTCAGAGGGGACCCGTCCCAGCCGAGGGATGAGATTCAGGCACAGGGAGGATGGGAGTGGAACGACGCTTGGACGGTCAGTAATACATATTTAATTTAATCTTTAATAAATGTGAGTGTGTTTGTTGCCTGCCCACCGTTGGAAAGAAAGCATGATTGAGCATTGTGTCATATTCTTCTTCTGTCTTGCACCTGCGATTACTGTTTCACCTTTTGTATTAATGTATTGTCACTTAGATTTGTTGTTACCTTTATTTTGGTATTTATTCTCTTCATGTAGCGTCATGCAACCACTGCTAGAAACTATTCCTGTTGCTATGCGACTGCTGTTGTCGAGGACCCGATCGACCTCCATTTGCCTGACCTGCCCTGCCCTCAGGTGGACCTGAAACGGGCTGTGGACGAGGAAGGATGGGAGTACTGTGTCGAATCCACGCTGGGCGGCTATGGGCCCGTGGACAAGCTGTACCACCTGTGTCGCCGTCGGCGCTGGGTCCGGCCCCGTACGCTCGTCAAAAAGATGGCAGCCGAGGTGAGCATAGGGACCGCGAACTGACATGACGAGGAACTCCGATGCATCGAGGTGTATGACGAGAAGTGGACAAGCTGTCAGGTGTTAATGTTTGTTATGGTTGTGAGTTGTGCAATAAGTTAAACAAGTTGGTTAACAAAAATGAGGACAATGACGAATGCATGAGCATGATAAACTGTCTTAAAAAACTTGGAAAGCTAGAAAGGTTTCAAGTAAAAAACAAAGAGTATAATCCTTAAAACTCGGAGCGATAACAATCGCGGTTCTGACAGCTTTGGTAAATATCCGGTCGTGTGTTGAAGTAACTTATCACGAAGTCAAAGACGCATTTTTATATTATATTGTAGTCTTAAGTGAGCCTCTGAGTTCTGACGTAAAGCGACTCAGCAATCAGCTACGCTCGTGAGTCGTGACTGTGTCGTGGCGGTTCTGGTCGTTGACTGTCCACTGAAGCCGCCCGTGCCACCTCTCCAGGAGAACGTGGCGGACCGGGAGGGCTGGGAGTACGCTCCCCTCTTCGGCATGAAGTTCCACGCGCGGGAACGGAAGGTGAGAAATCAACGGCAACATCATGATCATCATCAGAAACATCGGAATAACTGCCTCTGCGCCTCACGATTACTGCACGTCAATATCTGATAAACTGGCTTTGACCCACATTGTTCTGAACTTGATAAGGCACATGAGTGTATAGACACAGCTGCACGATATCAAAGCTTCCGAGCATATTCATGAAAGCTTTTTTCAACATTGGTATCGTTTTTTCCATAAGGAATGTTTCGTGCATTTCAGCGTCCTTCGGCCTGGCCATGGGTAGGTACCATGCTATCCGAGTTAAATTATTTGATATCTTAGACATTCGAGCACTTGCATATTCTAAACTCGACTAGCGATACCGGCGTCTGCCAGTGACCGCCCTCCTGTCGCAATAACAGCTGACTGCGCCATCTCTGCCGCAATAACAGCTGACTGCGTCATCTCTGCCGCTCTAACAGCTGACTGCGCCATCTCTGCCGCTCTAACAGCTGACTGCGCCATCTCTGCCGCTCTAACTGCGGACTGCGCCATCTCTGTCGCTCTAACAGCTGACTGCGCTATCTCTGCCGCTCTAACAGCTGACTGCGCCATCTCTGCCGCTCTAACAGCTGACTGCGCCATCTCTGCCGCTCTAACAGCTGACTGCGCCATCTCTGCCGCTCTAACAGCTGACTGCGCCATCTCTGCCGCCAGGTGGACATGGTGCGTCGCCGCCGCTGGCACCGGAAGCTGGTCCTGGCCACCGAGGGCGTGCCGAAGCTGCCCATCTTCAGGCTGAAGGACCCCGACTCCGAAGGTAGAGACGGATACGTTCTTGGTATGCTGCCGGCTTTTGGGACGTCTTGGCTTAAATCTCCCGCGCGCAAAGTCACAACAGCCTTAGTGACGCTGGCAGGAAGGATGGCGAAGAAGCGGGGGTGGATGGGAGTTTGGGCTTTATTGACAGTGGCACTAAGGAGGTTGTTCTTCGTGCGGTGGTGGTGAGAGTACTAATGCGACAATTCTGGCTGTGACCTTGACCTTGATCTGACCTGGGTCACCCGATCTGACCCTCAGAGTAATAGTCTGGCTTGGCGCCTCCGTGATCGTCCAGGAATATTCAATGAATACGCCTGCGAATATTATTAATTGATGACGGATATTATTCATGATGTTTTTCAGCTAAGTCTAAAAAACGACCCCTCCACCTCAGCCAATCAGAACCGTTCAAATTTCCCCTAACAGTATTTCCAATGCGTCGCACACAACCAGGGAGTTTATGACGTACCTAGTCAAGGTCAGTGTCGATTTCCCGCGACCTTCTTCAAGATTGCCTTACCTGCGTCTCAGTGGATTCGCTAACACCACTGCATGCCTGCTGAGCACGTTTCACGTCACTATCATGCTTATCGATAGGAAAGGCTATCCGATACGAAACGCTTATCGATACTAAACGGTTATCGATACGAACTGAAACTGACTGCGCATAATTCGAACAGCAGAAGGGGGCTTGGACGCAAATGCTGGTGAGGTTTTCAGTGTTGGTGTGATGGACTGGCTCGAGAAGGCGTGGGGCATGCCAAGACATGTATTACTACTGACTTGCTGGCAAGATAACGAATTGGCGTCGGGCAAATGCATGCAGGCTGTTTCTAGCAGGCCTATCCGCCAATAACTAAGGCAACTTACTTGATGTAACTGCAAGCTACATGGAAGTATCGTTATTTCGGATCCACTATGATGTGAATACCTTCAAAACGTGCATGAATAGCTTATGCTCTGCTATACACCGACTTAATCGAACCAATATTGTTACGGTTGGCCTTTGCTAAATGGATGTTAAGCACTGTTCTGTTGTGGGATGCAAGCCTGTTGTGATAGGTGTAAAATAATCATCATGTGGATAAATGTATAATGGCGTTATCGCTGCAATGTTTCCTTCGTTAGCTGATGTCTAATATTAACTTAAAATAGTACCGTTTATCTCTTTATGACATTTAGCAACATTCATTATACTAACGGCCAAATCGCGTATTTAACCACGATTTGTCTCGAGATCGTGACCTCATTTTCACATGTGATTGCCAGTTTCTGAGCCATGCCTATTACCCAGATCGTTGACACTGTCTTCTCTGTGATGACCTCTCATTTGACCTTGACCTGTACCTGTACCTGGCGTGTACAGCGGTGCACCTGAGCTGCCCCAAGATGTACCTGGTACACACGATGGAGCAACAGTACCAGCTGAGGGCGTACATCTACCAGGCTCGGGACCTGCTGGCGGGAGACAAAACGGGGTTCTCAGGTGAGACTAGACAGGGTTATCTGGTGAGACCAGACAGGGTTATCTGGTGAGACCAGACAGGGTTCTCAGGTGAGACCAGACAGGGTTCTATGGTGAGACCGGACAGGGTTCTATGGTGAGACCGGACAGGGTTCTCTGGTGAGACCGGACAGGGTTATCTGGTGAGACCAGACAGGGTTATCTGGTGAGACCAGACAGGGTTATCTGGTGAGACCAGACAGGGTTCTCTGGTGAGAACAGACAGGGTTCTCAGGTGAGACCAGACATGGTTCTCAGGTGAGACCGGACAGGGTTCTCAGGTGAGACCAGACAGGGTTCTTAGGTGAGACCAGGCATGGTTCTCAGGTGAGACCAGACAGGGTTCTCAGGTGAGACCAGACAGGGTTCTCAGGTGAGACTAGACAGGGTTCTCAGGTGAGACCAGACAGGGTTCTCAGGTGAGACCAGGCATGTTTACCAGGTGAGACTAGACAGGGTTATCAGGTGAGACCAGACATGATTATCAGGTGATACTAGACAGGGTTCTCTGGTGAGACCAGACATGATTATCTGGTGAGACCAGACAGGGTTCTCAGGTGAGACCAGGCATGGTTACCAGGTGAGACTAGACATGGTTACCAGGTGATGAGACAGAGTTCTCTGGTGAGGCGATGTCACGGACTCGTGGTACAAGTCTTGCCTGAGACTCGTTTCCAACTGACAGCTGAGTGAATTTCTAGCTCGTCGGGCACGTCCTTGTTAGGTGTCTTGAGTTGTCACATTCGTGGTGAATAATGTTAGCAACATGAACACAAATAGTAGTGTTTTGCCTGTTTGTAGTCGAAACACAATATTTTCGATAAACTGACAGGATGTTTCCAGTTGCATTTACATAAGCAACACAGACAGATCACGCACGCGCATGGTACGCAAAGGTCAAATGTTGCTCTTCCATTGGTAGAATAACTGTTCTGGTTTCTATTTCTATTTCACGGTGGAGAAGCAAAGAGGACAGGGCAAGCCTCTGTGATAGGAGGAATGCGAGACAAGCTTCTGCTGCCTACATCTTCCAAAACCATGACTGATCGCCCCCCCCCCTCTCCGCAGACCCGTACGCGTGTGTGTCCTTCCTGAACGTGTCGCAGCGGTCGGAGCAGGCCAAGGCAACGCTGTGCCCCACGTGGGACCAGACGCTGCTGTACGACGACCTCACCATCCACGGCGACCCCATGTTCATCCTCGAACAGCCGCCGCAGGTCGTGATCGAGGTGTTCGACCACGACGCCTATGTGAGTGGCCCCCGGGGGGGGGGGGGGGGGGGGGGGCTACGTTTGTGAGCCGGATCGAGTGGTTTGGCGTTAATGTGTAATTATATGCAGATATATGGTGATAACCGCGTTGATTTAGTTTGAAAGACGCCGTGTTTGGGTGTGATCATGACATGACTTGAGGTGACGAAAATGAGGCCTGCAATGTTTATCAAGGATATAAGCTAAGTACAACTTATCAATATTAACAGCCGGAGGCGCCCACTATCGATAAATACAAAACCACGGTCGAACAACAATGGTCAACCATTAACAAAAACACATTCAGCCGTTCAGAGGCAATTGCCCACAAAACTTAAAATTTAAAATAGGTGACATCTACTTTATTATTTTTTCTCTCTCATATGCTGCGATGTTTGCTATGATTGCCTGGATATTTTCATGTATGAACGTTTGTCTTTTGAGAGTGACCACTTGTGAAACTTTGCCCTCTTATGTCCGTGTCTCTGCCTGTCGCTGGCAGGGCGAGCCGGAGTTCCTGGGTCGCGCCGTGGCCACGCCCATGGTCCACCTGGACCCGAGCAAGGCCAAGCCGCCGCCGCTCAAGTGGTATCCGTTCACCAAGGGCGACCGCGCCGACGCAGGTTAGTCACGCCCGCCCGTCTGACTTGACTGACCTGACTGACCTGACCGGACCTGACCGGACCTGACCGGACCTGGCCGGACCTGGCCGGACCTGACCGGACCTGACCGGACCCGACCTGACCTGACCGGACCGGACCGGACCTGACCGGACCTGACCGGACCTGACCGGACCTGACCGGACCTGACCTGACCTGACCTGACCTGACCTGACTGACCTGACCTGACCGGACCTGACCGGACCTGACCTGACCTGACTGACCTGAGTGGTGTGGAACGGTGTGTAGATACGCGCTGAGGAATGCCGACAACGTCTGAGTGTTCTAACGTCAGTGAGTTTATGGACGTCAGAGGACGTTTCCGACGTCCTCTGGTCGTTCGGGAAGATCTTGTCGTTTTTTTCTTCTCTTCATAACACATTCATGGAAGCTTCGCGAGGTGTATTTTGGGCCGCGTTTCGCCTTTTTTTCCTCTAGACTAGGATGCATGTATGTCGTTTTCTATCTGAACTCGTTTGTATATAGCTATGGATGGCCAGCGGACAGCGGGCCTCCCTTTGTGTGGCCTGTCTGCTCCATTGACTGATGCGGTTTATGTAGACGTTTGCATATCTTCATGACAGCAGAACTGAAACTTGACGATGGCTGTATTGCGCGTACTAACACAGGAGCTCGTCTTTAAAGGGAATGTTTCACCTTTCTGAAAGTTGTCAAATATACGCTGGTTCAATATTCAATACAATATGAAGTAAGTGCTGCTGAAAACGATGACGATATTTTTTTTCACTCGAAAAGTCACTTAACTTTATACAAATTAAGTTTTAGATTTGGGTGAATGACGTCATTATTGAGCTATAGACCGCCGCTGATTGGCTGACAAAGTGGGATTGGCTGAAGAAGTGTCTGTCAGCCAATCAGCAGCTGCACCAGCCTGGAGTCATTTTGCAATGGTAAATTAAATTGCTTAAAAACGGTTAAGTTTTGGGAAAAATGGACCTTTGTTATTTATACATTTCAATACCGGCCCAAGATAATGGCTATCTCAGTTTAAAACTAATACAAAGGTGAAACATTCCTTTAACGCACGTTTTGTTATGTATACGTCTGATGCATCCCCCATATAATATGTCTCTGTAAGACTAATCGGGAGTATGGTCACAGACCTTGATGTCAGCCACCTTGATGTCAGACCTTGAGGTCACAGACCTTGATGACCTTGATGTCAGCCACCGTCACTAAGTTGGCGTCTATTGACTTTGACTCTGGCCTGGCCTCTGTCCATGACTAGCACCGACAAAGACATCAATGGAAGGGCGACGTGACTGGAAATGGTGAACGGTGTTGCAGACATGTTGCAAGCCGTGTGACTGCGACTGCGGCCTTTTGATCGATCTTTTTTACCATCTTTTTTTACTGCGACTGCGTTACGACTGCGGCCACCTCAGTTGCTGTCGTGATTTTAAGCTCTTCTTAGCTCCCGTGTCCTATATATGCTCTGTGTTTTGATACCATATTATTTGTTATCTCGCTCCTGCGAAATATTGTCTTTTGGAATGGCTCGAGCACTGTGATGTGGAATTTCACCACTAAATCATCTGATTTGCGACAATTAGTTATGCTTGCTTTCCTTTTCTTTGCCGTAAGTTCTCAATATTGGAAGTCGTTCCTGCATGCAGCGAAGAGAGCAAGTTCGAAGTTGTTTTACTTCATTTTCTCACGTACGTTGTAGAAAGAAAACATAATAGTTATATTTGGTTAATTATTCGTTGACAAATCCTGGTGGATGACAACTCAACATCACGCCACACCCACTCCCGAACACCCGATGCCCGGCATTGGAGCATTTTCTCGTCCCGGGACTGGGCGACACCGTGACTGTGCTGGCTTTCATTTGACACCAATGTGCCGTGTCATCCGACACCAATGTACCGTGTCAGCTGACACCAATGTGCCGTGTAGGCTTGTCGCGCAGCAGGAGCGGTTTGCAACCCTCGTGAGAAGGGCGCGTCGCCCGCCGGCCCGTCCTGCGGTCAGTCGGGGATCATGACGTCAATATGACGTCACGGGGGTCCTTCGTGGCCGGTTGGTGGGCTGTCCGCCTGGGTGCTGTGACGTCATTTGACGTGTGGTGTGTTGATTATACCTAATATATGTGCAATATCCATCAACATTTCTGTAACGTTACAAATTACGCTGTCAAATTAGGGCAAAACTCCTAAGAACCAGATAATTTCGAGAACACTTTGAGTAACCTCCTTGAAGCATGAATTAAACATGGTTGCTATTTTGGATCACTTTATTTTTGTCACTCATTCTACCAATGCATGGCTGTGGTCTTGACTTTCGGCTTCTCTTGTTCCTCGATGTGCTGCATGCTTGTTGTCCGTCGCCGTTTGGGTTTCATTCACTTGATTTTCGTTTACAGCTTGATGTGGTTTGTCCAGAAAAGCTTTTCTGTTGGTTGTATGTGTTTGCCTTTCGTATGTTTCCCGTTTCATGTCGACTTTAGCAGCTGCATGCGTTGTTGTTCTCAACATGCAAACAAATGTGTCTGAGACATTCACGTTGCTCGTTTGACCTGAATGCAAGGTGGTTTTGTTTTGTTTTCACAGTGACCAGTTATAACATGATTTTTCCTTACATTCTCTGTGTGTATAATTGTATCAGAGCCAGAGTACACTAAGCTCAATTTCCTATTTAGCGTTTCATTCATTTCACTCGCTACTCCTTCCCCTAATTCTTCGTGTAACTCCTCTGAAAACTATACAAAAGAGCAAAAATGGACACCCATCATTGTGTTGCCATCAGAAGCTGTATCATTATCGCTACCGACACAACTGTCGCATCATTATACCATCCCGCTCAAAAAGCTGGACTTGTGCCCTCAACAAGCTTCTGTTTTTTTTTTCTGTACATGTTTCCGTATACGAGCTTCTCCACAAGTGTTACGAGCTGTATACGAGCTTCTGTATACGAGCTTCTGTATACGATATTCTGTATTGACGTGTCCCCAGGCGAGCTTCTGGCCTCGTTCGAGCTGTACTGCAAGACCACGGAGCTGCCGTTCCTGCCTCCGACCAAGAAGGGTGGCTCGCTCTACTATGTGCCGAGCGGAATCCGGCCGGTGTTACAGCGGACGGCAGTGGAGGTCAGAGGGGGAGGGGAGGGGGAGGGGGAGGGGGAGGGGAGGGGGAGGGGGAGGGGGAGGGGGAGGGGGACGGCATCCGACCGGTGCTGCAGAGGACTGCAGTGGAGGTCAGGAGGAGGGGAGGGGGACGGCATCCGGCCGGTGTTACAGCGGACGGCAGTGGAGGTCAGAGGGAGGAGGGGGAGGGGGAGGGGGAGGGGGAGGGGGAGGGGGAGGGGGAGGGGGAGGGGAAGGGGGAGGGGGAGGGGGAGGAAGAGGGGGAGGGGGAGGGGGAGGAAGAGGGGGAGAAAGAGGGGAGGGGAGGAGAGGGGAGGAAGAGGGGGTGGGAAGAGGGGGAGGGGGAGGGGGAGGGGGGAGGGGGGGGGGGGGGGGGAGGGCATCCGACCGGTGCTGCAGAGGACTGCAGTGGAGGTCAGGAGGAGGGGGAGGGGGACGGCATCCGGCCGGTGTTACAGCGGACGGCAGTGGAGGTCAGAGGGGGAGGGGGAGGGGGAGGGGGAGGGGGAGGGGGAGGGGGAGGGGGAGGGAACGGGGACGGCATCCGACCGGTGCTGCAGAGGACTGCAGTGGAGGTCAGGAGGAGGGGAGGGGGAGAGCCGAGCGGCATCCGGCGGTGTTACAGAGAACTGCCGTGGAGGTCAGAGGGGGACGGGGAGGGGGACGGGACGGGGAGCGGGGACGGGGACGGGGACGGGGACGGGGACGGGGACGGGGACGGGGACGGGGACGGGACGGGGACGGGGACGGGGACGGGAACGGGAACGGAACGGGAACGGGAACGGGAACGGGAACGGAACGAGGACGAGGACGGGAGGAGACGGCATCCGGCCGGTGTTACAGAGGACTGCCGTGGAGGTCAGGAGTGGGAGCAGGAGCAGGAGCATGAGCATGAGCATGACGAGGAGAGGGAGCAGGAGGGGGAGCAGGACGAGGAGAGGGAGCAGGACGAGGAGATGGAGACCGAGATATACAGTGAAGTGTTTGGCAGAATGTCTGGGAAATAGGGGTATATACAGGGCCACCAGAGAATGTCAGGCGTCAGAACCGGTCACAATCAGAGGGTTTCAAAACGGTGCTGGGCACTCTCTGTACACCACTACACACTTGGAGAACCTGCTCGGACAATAGGTTGATGACCATTTCGATAGCCGCGTAGCAATGATTACTACACCGTCTCCCTGGCAGTGTGACTGCACTGTTTTGATGGTGCCGTCTGTCATCCTCCGCTGATACCCTCCCCCCCCCCTCGCCCCCCCCGTGTCTCAGATCCTGTCCTGGGGTGTGCGCAATATGAGAACTTCGAGCTGCGCTCCGTCAGAAACCCGGCCATCGAGTTCGAGTGCGCCGGCAAGATCGTGACGTCAGAGGTCATGAAGGACGTGAAGCAGCACCCCAACTTCGGCGACCCCTTCCTCTTCATGGAGATCGTGAGTGATTGGGACGGAGGTTGTTTGGTTGCGCTGTTTGGAGAGGGTGAATAGTAGAGGTTGTGGTTGTGTTTTTTCTTCTTCATGGTTTTGGAGTTTGTTTTGACTGGGGCCGATTTCAGCAATAGTTAACTGGTTGAAGGAGTGTTAAGAGTTGGAGGTGAGAAGATATTGAGAGGGATGAAGCTTGGGAAGTGTGTACATATTTTATGTGGCGTCAGTGGGCAGATAATGGGCAGACTGTTAGTCAATTGTAGTCGTCAATAGTTCTCACATATTTGTTTTTAACCAGCGAATTGTGTGTTTCAATGGCTAGTTTATCGATGTGTAAGTATTGTAACCGTCCAGCAGGTAGGGTTGTTATCGATGTGTAACTAACCGCCAGCATGTAGGGTGTTATCAATGTGTAAGTATTGTAACCGTCCAGCAGGTAAGGGTGTCCTTCATATGCTCTTTATACACCGGACCATTCAACTCTTACATCCGATCTTGATTGAACTGCCTCGTAATTTGCTACCTTTTACTTTGTCCTTTACTGTCTCGTATCTCTGTAATGCTCTTGCTGCTGTTAATTTACCATCTTTGCGTCCAGTACTTTCTGACCCTTACTCGCTACTCGT
>JAXIVJ010007354.1:0-61232 GCA_036785665.1 Chirona hameri | reverse complement strand
TCTCCGCGTCTCACGCGGATGGCACGAGTGGGGACTCGACGACGCCACTGTCGCCGCCCTACTACCAGCAAGGGCCGAGCCAGGAGGTGGAGGAACTCAGAGCGGCCGCCTGGTTCCAGGCAGGTATCCCAAGGTGAGCGCAGTGGCAGGGGCCGAGCCAGGAGGTGGAGGAGCTCAGAGCGGCCGCCTGGTTCCAGGCAGGCATCCCAAGGTGAGCGCAGTGGTCTCGGCTGTCTGCTGCTTTTAAACAGTGGGACAACAGCGACTCAGCTTGGCTAAACATCGAACCGAAACTGCCGGGAGTCGGGACTCATTGGTCCAACACCGATTCAACTCAGCTAAACACAGCCCGAAACACCAACTCAACTCGGCTGAACACTGCTCAGAACACCAACTCAACTCGGCTGAACACTGCTCAGAACACCAACTCAACTCGGCTGAACACTGCTCAGAACACTGACTCAACTCAGCCGAACATTCCTCAGAACTTCCAGTGTCACTCCACAAACTGTCACCCAACGAGCTGACAACGAGCTAACAACGAGCTGACAACGAGCTGACATCGAGCTGACAAAGAGCTGACAAAGAGCTGACATCGAGCTGACAACGAGCTAACAACGAGCTGACATCGAGCTAATAACGAGCTGACAACGAGCTGACAACGAGCTGACATCGAGTTGACAACGAGCTGACAACGAGCTGACAACGAGCTGAAAACGAGCTATCAACGAGCTGACAACGAGCTGACAACGAGCTGACATCGAGCTGACAACGAGCTGACAACGAGCTGACAACGAGCTGACATCGAACTGACAACGAGCTGACAACGAGCTGACAACGAGCTGACATCGAGCTGACAACAAGCTCTAACAACGAGCTGACATCGAGCTGACAACGAGCTGACAACGAGCTGACAACGAGCTGACAACGAGCTGACATCGAGCTGACATCGAGCTGACATCGAGCTGACAACGAGCTGACATCGAGCTGATATCGAGCTGACAACGAGCTGACATCGAGCTGACATCGAGCTGACATCGACCTGACAACGAGCTGACATCGAGCTGACAACGAGCTGACAACGAGCTGACATCGAGCTGACATCGAGCTGACATCGAGCTGACATCGAGCTGACATCGAGCTAACAACGAGCTGACAACGTGCTGACATCGAGCTGACAACGAGCTGACAACGAGCTGACAACGAGCTGACAACGAGCTGACATCGAGCTGACAACGAGCTGACATCGAGCCGACATCCGCCCGTGTGAAGATATGAATCACTGGTGTAGTTTTGGAACTGTGACCATAGTCCAGCTTGAAATGTATTTGCGGCCTCGTTTATATCGATGTTTTTACACTCATCAACTGTAACTATTGTTTATCTCTTGTGTTCCTCCCTTTCCGTTGCTGACGATTCCGTTCTTGCCCACAGGGAAATCGCCCTTGAGGTCCTCTCGCAAGAACCGGTGGGCGCCTTCATGGTTCGAGAATCGACAACCAAGCATGGCTGCTATGCGCTATCTCTGAGGGTCCCCAGAGATTTCCAGGTGTCTGGCATTGCCCACTACCTGATCTTCAAAACCGCCAAAGGATACAAGATCAAGGTGAGATTTGTCGACACGACGGTTAGTTGCAGTAAAACTTCGGGTTTCTGAATGGCATGGACATGGATATGGGCTGATATATTGTATTTGTACCATATCTGATCACGATAGTGCTGGTCATCACAATAGTTGGTGATCTAACTTATAGCTAGATCGCCAACTATTATGAGCAGCCTTGCAATACTACGCCTCCGATTGTGTTGAGTAACTGATATAAATGATCGTGTGCACTCACGTTCATTCGATGTAAATCAGCCATGGTGTTTCTAGAACATTGTTTAAAATATATCTACTGGAAAACATTGCATACATTCCCGCCTGTGTCATTGCCGATGTAGATGATGTTTGTACTCATTGCTGTTTTCCGTTTGTTGCAGGGCTTCATGAAGGAGTTTACCTCTCTGACAGCGCTCATCACGCACCACTCGGTGATGCCCGAACTGCTGCCGTGCACCCTGTCTCTCAGCCGCTACAACCCCAACTTCGCTCGCTCCGAGTCGGCGCAGGACCTGGTCGAGCTCACCGACACCGACTCCGAGTACAACGGGCTGAGCGAGCTGTCACGGGCCACCGCCGACACCAGTGTGTGATTGTACCGCTAGAGGCGCTAGCGTCTCTCCCGACTGGGCGCAGGTGGCGCCACCAGCGCCGGGCTGTGGCCGACCCGGCGGCTGGGCAGCGGGCGAAATCGAGCTGGTCTGAACAGGCTCGAAGCCTGCGCCTGTGATACTAACGCTAGTTGACAGTTGCCGAACTTGTGTAGATAATCGGAGATGTGTTTATTATTTATTGAAAGTGTGGAGGTGGCCGCACTACCTTACTTCGGTCGACACCGGCCGCGGGGATCGCGCAGTCGGCTGTGTGTTGTGCGTTGAACACTTGCTCGTGATGATGTGGCTCCTTGAATAAACATGACGTAATAGCTGGTCTCTTAGTCCAGGAACCGAGGGGCTGCGTGATAGTCAATTTTGCTGAAGCATCTATCTGGTCTAAAAGACAGAGGTGCCAAGTGATATTGAATTTATAATGTGATGATGCACCGTTCCAGGCCGCGTTTCTGCTGCCAGTAAGTTGTGCCAGCACCAAGGATAGCTCAGCATTACACCTACGTCAAGCAACGATATAAATTCTCTCAAAATGCGTGATGCTACACATTGGCGGATCCAAAACGGGTATTTTTGGGGGCAAAATTCCCAAGTCCCCCACAATTCTGAAAACTCGTAAGATTTCCCTTGCTTGTGCAATATCTGCTTTAAAGCTAACTTTCCTTAGTAAAAGTTGCTTAGATTGTCTTCTATACGTCGATTTCAGACAGTTGGGGGGGGGGGGGGCAATTACCCATTTTGCCCAACCGTAGATCCGCCACTGATGCTACATGCCGGCTGTTGAGTAAAATAAAATAAAAAATGATAAAACCGCCGAAAGCGCAACTATGGACGAACACGAAGGTCCTGGGATATCAAAGATGAAATTGAAAAACTGTTCTCACCGGATATACCAGAAGACTGGAACTATCGCATTTGCAGTTGATGGGATCTCTTTTCCCTTTCATGCATTCATCCTTTGGAAACATACTTAGGGAAAACAACCAAATCCTTCCATCACGTTTCTGACATTTTTGGCCCCTGCCACCATGACATTTTTGTAAGTCGGTGGAAATAGCGTGTTTTGTATTACCACCATATAGTCTCAATATACATCATTTACAATAGCAATAATACAAATTTGTTAACAAATGCAGACATTGGAATCTCCAGTATCACCGTCGCCGACTCGCCGAGGAAGCGTCGGCCGAACACGTAACACGCAAGACAAGAAGGAAGCCGACAATCCATGGCGCAGAACGCTGCCAGTTCGCCACCGACCAGGCGGCCAAAACGGCGCATCAGTGCGGCCCAGTCTGTCTGTGGCAGCAAAGGGCCGAGCCGACACGGACAGCGCTCAGGAAGAAGCGTAACAACACGGCCGCCTTACACAGCACGGCGGACCGCCGACGTGCGCTCACACGCGCGTAACTCATCCACCAACACTCACGCAGTAGCACGCGCAGTCACGCGTCAGACCAGGCACTGGCACACGGTGGCACGCCCAGGGGCACGCGGGAGCACGTCCACAGGCACGCGGTGGCACGTCCACAGGCACACCCACAGCGGCGGAGGCCGGACGGCTGACTGGAGCCGCTGCCTGCACTGATCGCGCACACGATACAATACGGTCAGACCTCCCCTCCAACACTGGCATAGAGGCGAAACAAAACCTCGTTTGATCACTTCATCGAGGAGAGTCACGTGCTGACCCCCTCGACGCACGACACACGTCGTCGGGCCCAGCGTTAGCCTGGCCACTACACGGTCTGAAGCCGGGCCAGTCAGCCAGTCAGCCAGTCAGCCAGTCAGCCAGTCAGCCAGTCAGCCAGTCAGCCAGTCAGCCAGCCACAGCCGGCCCACACCGCCGACACGGCCCAACACAAGCCTGGTCCCTGGAATCAGTGTCTCAGACCCCAACAGTCTCACACAGACCAGTCAGCCGGGACAGTCCTTACATTCTGTTCTGACGCTTCAGGCGGCAGCGGTCTTCTCCGGCGGCAGCGGTCGAGTCGGTGCGGTCGAGTCCCCTCACGTCGAGTCGAACACCTCGGTCCTGAGCTCGAGCAGCGCCTCGACCACGCGGTTCTGGCGCATCAGGTCGAGCGCCAGGTCGTGCGAGTCGTGTTCGGGCCACATCAGCGTGGGCCCGAACACGATGGCCAGGTTGTGCCCGTGCATCCGGTTAAACTCCTGCAGTTCCGTCACCCTGCCGGCCGGGAGGTCAGGTGGGGTCAGACGGGGTCAGGCGGGGTCAGATGGGGTCAGGCGGGGTCAGGCGGGGTCAGGTGGGGTCAGGCGGGGTCAGGCGGGGTCAGATGGGGTCAGGCGGGGTCAGGTGGGGTCAGTCGGGGTCAGGCGGGGTCAGGTGGGGTCAGGTGGGGTCAGGCGGGGTCAGGTGGGGTCAGGCGGGGTCAGGCGGGGTCAGGCGGGGTCAGGTGGGGTCAGGTGGGGTCAGGTGGGGTCAGGTGGGGTCAGGCGGGGTCAGATAGGGCCAGACAGGGTCAGACAGTACGTTTTATCAGCTGAGAGAGAAGTATGCACGTCCGGCAGTTCAGCGTTCGATGAGAACACCCTAAATAATTATACTACGATGATTATATGTCATGGAAAAGCTTACATCAGTGCCAGGCCTGTGTCAGCAGCGCGAATGCTGAGGAGCGCCCTCACCTGCTGAGGTGGCCCAGCAGCGCGCTCAGAGTGTCCCGGTTGGGTGGTGGTAGGCCGCAGACCATCCGGCAGAAGGCGGCCACCTGCTCCGACCTGACCGTCACCCCAGCCGATCGCAGAGCCTCGGGCAGCACGGCGAACGGCACCAGCGGCTCCTTCAGCTCGCGGAAGAAGAGCTTCAGCGCGCCGGTCAGGACGTGGACGTCCTCCTCGTCCCAGAGGACTTGGTAGTTATCCTGGTCCACCTGCCGGGACAGCGACACACATCGCCGCTCAGTACACCAGACGCTGACAGGCGCCTACAGACAACAAATGCCACTGCATAGACAGTGCAAGGCAGTCAGCAACATACACCATCCACAACCTCGACTTAAAGGGACACTCCCACCTTAACATTAGTTTTGAGTTGAGATAGCCATGTTGTTGGATTTGCATTGAAATTTAGTAGGGTAGCAGTTCAAACAACCACATAGGTCTAATCAAAAAGAAATTCGAGCTTGGTCTTGACAATTGTAACGAATAAACCCCACGTGTATTTGAATAGGGATCTAAAGCCGATGACGTCACCTCTCTTTACCAAATGGTGATGATAGTAGACTTGTTTTAAGGTTAGACTTGGAGATATTTGTGTGTTTCAAATGGTTTGGTAATTGGTTTGTTTTGTATTAAAAGCGCCATAATTGTCTCGAAATAATTGTGCCATACTTTGGCAGCGTAAAGGATTTCTGTATAGCTCTCTAGAGCTCAATATGACGTCATCAACACAAATATTAAAACTTAACTTTTTATGAAATTGAGCACTGTTTGAGAGAAACAAATGTCATAATCGTGTTCGGCAGCAATTACTTCATATTTTGCACCAAAAGCGGCGTACATTTGACAACTTTTGGGAAGGTGGGAGTGTCCCTTTAAAAACCGATATACCAGTAAGGCGCCGTAGTTGGCGATGAACGAGCGAGCGCGAACGAAATGTATGGTGAATTTAAACTCGATCGGGCAAGTAGTTCCTGATATACAACAAAGGGTGAGCACATGCCCACGTGCAGGCACCCCACCCCTGACTTGTGGGAAACTGGCGGCTGAGAGGTCCCTAACCACACATCAAATTTGAACACAATCGGCTCAGCCGTTTCTGAGATATAGAATAGGGGTGTGCATATGCGCACGTGCAGTCACCCCACCCCTGACTTGTGGGAAAGTGGCGACCGAGGGGTCCCTAATCACACACCAAATTTGCACATAATCTGCCCAGCAGTTGCGAAGTTTTTGCGAGAAAACACTTCCCCCCCCTCACGCGGCACGCGGCACGCGGCACGCGGCACGCGGGACGCGGCACGCACCACGCGCCACGCGCAGTGCTAGTCACCCACATGAGTCGGCACTGGTCTCAAACAGGGTAGGTTACATGGGGCTGCTCAGCAAAGAAGCCCGCTTGTCAATCGGATGAGCGGTTGCAGAGATATGAGCTTGACAAAAGCGTCGCAACGGGTCGGGCCGCTCATAATAAGATTTTGTCCCATATACCACGGAAGGACGAGCGAGCGCTTCGCGCTCGCTCGTAATAATGTCTGATTAATACATTTATAATACTGATACCACACACTTACAGCTTATTTGTTTTAATCTATGAAATCACTTCTAGAACCATTCGTTGGGACAGGACAGTCTTTGACGGGTCACCCTGAGGTACGCTACACTCCCCCAAATCTCACCTCACACCTGACTCAGGTTCCCCGAGGCACCGTACAGTACCCCCAGCTACACTCCCCCAAATCTCACCTCACACCTGACTCAGGTTCCCCGAGGCACCGTACAGTACCCCCAGCTACACTCCCCCAAATCTCACCTCACACCTGACTCAGGTTCCCAGAGGCACCGTACACTACCCCCAGCTCACAGCTCCCCAAATCTCACCTCACACCTGACGCGCTGCACCTGACTCAGGTTCCCCGAGGCGCGGTACAGCCCGTCCATCTTCATGTGCTCCGGCTTGGCCTCGATGGCCATGACGCACTCTGTGACGAAGCGAGGCACGGTGCTGCCCTCTATAGCGCAGAGCGCCGCCAGATGGCCGCCGAACACGGGCTCGTCTGTAGGTACGGGACACCCGAGGACGGGTCACACTGCAGACCAAGGCTAGTCGAGGCTAGTCGAGACCTGGCACACCGTCTAAGTTTGTTTTGGTGGACGGAGGCTGCAGTGTTGCAGTGACTGGCGGTTCACGGCACCGCTTGTACCTGGTGCACGGTACACGGTACCTGGTACACATAACATACACGATACACAATACACGGTATACGGTACACGGTACACAATACACGGTACACGGTACACGGTTCACAATACACGGTACACGGTACATACACGGTACACGGTACATACACGGTACATACACAGTACACGGTACACGACACACGGTACACGGTACACGGTACACGACACACGGCACACGGTACACGGTACACGGTACACGGTACACGGTACACGGTACACGGTACACGGTACACGGTACACGGTACACAATACACGGTACACGGTACATACACGGTACACGGTACACGGTACACGGTACACAGTACACAGTACACGGTACACGGTGCATGCACGGTACACAATACACGGTACATACACGGTACACGGTACACGGTACACGGTACACGGTACATACACGGTACATACACGGTACATACACGGTACACGGTACACTGTACACGGTACACGGTGCATGCACGGTACACAATACACGGTAGACTGTACACGGTACACGGTACACGGTACACGGTACACGGTACATACACGGTACATACACGGTACACGGTACACGGTACATACACAGTACATACACGGTACACGGTACATACACGGTACACGGTACACGGTACACGGTACACGGTACACAATACACGGTACACGGTACACGTTACACGGTACATATACGGTACACGGTACACGGTAAATACACGGCACACTGTACACGGTACATACACGGTACATGGTACACAATACACGGTATTCGGTACACGGTACATACACGGTACACGGTACATACACGGTACATACACGGTACATACACGGTACATACACGGTACATACACGGTGCATACACGGTACATACACGGTACATACACGGTACATACACGGTACACGGTACACGGCACACGGTACACGGTACATACACGGTACACGGTACATATACGGTACACGGTACATACACGGTACACGGTACATACACGGTATACGGTATACGGTACACGGTACACGGTACACGGTACACGGTACACAGTACACGGTACATACACGGTACATTCACGGTGCACGGTACACGGTACACGGTACACAATACACGGTACACAATACACGGTACACAATTCACGGTACACGGTACATACACGGTGCACGGTGCACGGTACACAATACACGGTACACGGTACATACACGGTACACGGTACATACACGGTACCCAATACACAATACACGGTACACGGTACACGGTACATGGTGCATACACGGTACATACACGGTACAAGGTACACGGTACACAATACACAATACACGGTACACGGTACACGATACATACACGGTACATACACGGTACACGGTACATACACGGTACACAGTACATACACGGTACACGGTACACGGTACATACACGATACACAATACACAATACACGGTACACGGTACACGGTACATACACGGTACATACACGGTACACGGTACACGGTACATACACGTTACACGGTACATACACGGTACATACACGGTACATACACGGTACACGGCACACGGTACACGGTGCATACACGGTACATACACGGTACACGGTACACGGCACACGGTACACGGTACATACACGGTACAAGGTACATACACGGTATACGGTACACGGTACATACACGGTACACGGTACATACACGGTACACGGTACACGGTACACGGTACACGGTACACGGTACACGGCACACGGCACACGGCACACGGCACACGGCACACGACACACGGTACACGGTACACGGTACATGGTACACGGTACACGGTACATACACGGTACCCGGTACAAGGTACACGGTACATGGTACACGGTACATGGTACATGGTACACGGTACATGGTACACGGTACACGGTACACGGTACATGGTACACGGTACATACACGGTACACGGTTCACGGTACACGGTACACGGTACATACACGGTACATACACGGTACACGGTACACGGTAAATACACGGTACAAGGTACACGGTATACGGTACACGGTGCACGGTACATACACGGTACACGGTACACGGTACATACACGGTACATACACGGTACACGGCACACGGTACACGTCACACGGTACATACACGGTACACGGTACACAATACACGGTATTCGGTACACGGTACACGGTACACGGTACATACACGGTACACGGCACACGGCACACGGTACACGGTACACACACGGTACACTGTACATACACGGTAAACGGTACACGGTACACGGTACACGGTACATACACGGTACAGGGTGCATACACGGTACACGGTATATACACGGTACACGGTACACGGTACACGGTACACGGTACACGGTACACGGTACACAATACACGGTACACAATGCACGGTACACAATACACGGTACACGGTACATATACGGTGCACGGTACACAATACACGGTACACGGTATATACACGGTACACGGTACACGGTACACGGTACACGGTACACGGTACACGATACACGGTACATACACGGTACCCAATACACAATACACGGTACACGGTATACGGTGTACACGGTACACAATACATACACGGTACATACACGGTACATACACGGAACACGGTACACGGTACATACACGGTACACGGTACACTGTACATGGTACACGGTACCTGGTACACGGTACATACACGATACACGGTACACGGTACATGGTACACGGTACATACACGGTACACGGTACATACACGTTACACGGTACATACACGGTACACGGCACACGGTACATACACGGTACATACACGGTACACAATACACGGTACACGGTACATACACGGTACACAATACACGGTACATACAAGGTACATACACGGTACATACACGGTACACGGTACATACACGGTACAAGGTACATACACGGTATACGGTACACGGTGCATACACGGTACACGGTACACGGTGCATACACGGTACACGGTACATAATACACGGTATTCGGTACACGGTACACGGTACATACACGGTACATGGTACATACACGGTGCAAGGTACATACACGGTATACGGTATACGGTATATGGTATATGGTATATGGTATACGGTATACGGTATACGTAACACAGTACTTACACGGTACACGGTACACGGTACACGGTACACGGTACATACACGGTACATACACGGTACACGGTACACGGTACACGGTACACGGTACACGGTACATGTACACGGCGCACGGTACACGGTACACGGTACATACACGGTACAAGGTACACGGTACATGGTACACGGTACATGGTACACGGTACATGGTACACGGTACATGGTACACGATACATGGTACATGGTACATGGTACACGGTACATGGTACACGGTACATACACGATACACAGTACACGGTACACGGTACACGGTACACGGTACACGGTACACGGTACACGGTACACGGTACACGGTACAGCGGTGGCAGGAAAGGTACAGTCCACAATCCATACCGGCGTGCCCAAGGATCACTTTGGATCGGACAGAACACGCGGTGGAAGCAGCGCCGTGCCCACGGATCACTTTGGATCGGACAGAACACGCGGTGGAAGCAGCGGCGTTCCCACGGATCACTTTGGATCGGACAGAACACGCGGTGGAAGCAGCGGCGTGCCCACGGATCACTTTGGATCGAACAGAACACGCGGTGGAAACAGCGCCGTGCCCACGGATCACGTTGGATCGGACAGAACACGCGGTGGAAACAGCGGCGTGCCCACGGATCACTTTGGATCGGACAGAACACGCGGTGGAAACAGCGGCGTGCCCACGGATCACTTTGGATCGGACAGAACACGCGGTGGAAACAGCAGCGTGCCCACGGATCACGTTGGATCGGACAGAACACGCGGTGGAAACAGCTGGTCTATATTGGGCAGCTGCAGACCCGTGTCCACCGACTAACACTGTATGTAAAGGTGCGGGGGGTAACAGGGGGGGGGGGGTGTTAAGGCCAACGTAACATCGTAAAATGATCCGTAGGCCACCTTGAGTGACTAACAATGTACACCATGTGACAAAGCAACATTGGCATTGCAGAGTAATCTGCATATATGAAGATTACTTTGCAATGTCAATGTTGCTTTGTCGGTTATGTTGATACATAACAGATAAGGTTGTTGATAAATGTTGATATATCTGGTTGACTGCAGCTGTGCACAACATTTTGTGTTACAATGAAAACATTTGTTTATAAGAAAGCAAGCACCTGCAGTTCTTGCACGGAACGACTCGGTAAACGGCTCAGAATTCAGGTCATCGAAAATGCATGAAGCATATAATTTTGAACGACTTAAAACCTTAGCCGATAAGTCGCCAAGCTGAAAAGCCAGTACACAAAACCGCACACCTGGCAGCAAAAGCACCGACCTCCACCATATTAGCCAATATTATAGTGTCCCATCACCTGCATTGGCGGATTGTACTTACCATCAGGTTACAGATACTACCATTAACCCCCGTTAACCAAGTCACTCATTCTACCATTACTGCTTGCTTGAGAAGTAAACTCCAGATTCGTGTTTTTTTACGGAAGTGCCACAAATGATAACTATGAACTAGATTCAATAAAAGAAGATGTGTCTAGCAGACCTTTAGCTTAGAGGCCATTTGAACCTGACAATTTGTAATCATGGCCAGGAAGGTCTAACAATAGAAACTTTACTGATTCCGAATCACCTCGTCTTTTCCGTCGCAGTTTGGGTTCAACTTAAAACCATGGAAAGTGAACGGGAAAAGACGACACCGAACGGTGTCAGGCAGTGTCAGAAGGTGTCAGGTAGAGCAAAACAATGCCAGACGGTGTCGTCAGAGGGTGCCCACGGTGTCGTCAGAGGGTGCCCACGGTGTCGTCAGAGGGTGTCCACGGTGTCGTCAGAGGGTGCCAGACGGTGTCGTCAGAGGGTGCCCACGGTGTCGCAAGGCGTTGGGTCAGACGGCGTTGTACAGTATCAGACAGTGTTGGACGGCGTCAGATGGTCCCAGAGAGAATCGGACGGATCTGACACACATAATACAGGCTGTGTGTCACTCCACTAATACCAACATCCTTAAGCATCCCTAAGCAAGCAACACCTAAAACAGACCGGGACACAGTCAGAGCGACGTACCTTTGAGGATACCGCGGCTGACTAGGGAGTCTGCCGGCGGCCGCGCGCGGAAAAAGCGCCGCAGCCTATCTCGGATTGTGCTACTATCCCTGGAAAGGTCCTCCTGGCTGTCGAGCCCGGTGGTGACTGGAACACAGCGCCAGTCCAGGGGGCGCTGGGTTAGTGGCGGGACAGCGGGGCGGCGGCGCGGGGAGGGTTAGCAGACAGACAGACAGACAGACAGACAGACAGACAGACAGACAGACAGACAGACAGACAGACAGACAGACAGACAGACAGACAGACAGACAGACAGACAGACAGACAGACAGACAGACAGACAGACAGACAGACAGACAGACAGACAGACAGACAGACAGACAGACAGACAGACAGACAGACAGACAGACAGACAGACAGACAGACAGACAGACAGACAGACAGACAGACAGAGACAGACAGACAGACAGACAGACAGACAGACAGACAGACAGACAGACAGACAGACAGACAGACAGACAGACAGACAGAATGACAGACAGAGACAGACAGAGACACAGAGCACACTGACCTCGCGAAGCACAACGCCAGAAGCGGTATTTACAGTCGCAGTGAGTGGGCGGGGGGAGGGCGTTAGCTGGGGACGACAATGGACAGCAGTAAGTTACCATAGCCTTGGGGGGGGGGGGAGCAGTAAGACACCGCACAGCAGTAAGTTACAGCAGCGGGGCGGGGGGGGGCTGGGGTGACGACACCGCACAGCAGTAAGTTACAGCAGCGGGGCGGGGGGGGGGGGGCTGGGGTGACGACACCGTACAGCAGTTAGTTACAGCAGCGGGGCGGGGGGGGGGGGCTGGGGTGACGACACCGTACAGCAGTTAGTTACAGCAGCAGCGGGGCGGGGGGGGGCTGGGGTGACGACACCGTACAGCAGTTAGAGCGGCAGCGGGCGGGGGGGGGGGGGCTGGGGTGACGACACCGTACAGCAGTTAGAGCGGCAGCGGGGCGGGCTGGGGTGACGACACCGTACAGCAGTTAGAGCAGCAGCGGGGCGGGGGGGGGGGGTGACGACACCGTACAGCAGTTAGTTACAGCAGCAGCGGGGCGGGGAGGGCTGGGGTGACGACACCGTACAGCAGTTAGAGCGGCAGCGGGCGGGGGGGGGGGGGGCTGGGGTGACGACACCGTACAGCAGTTAGAGCGGCAGCGGGGCGGGGGGGCTGGGGTGACGACACCGTACAGCAGTTAGAGCGGCAGCGGGCGGGGGGGGGGGGCTGGGGTGACGACACCGTACAGCAGTTAGTTACAGCAGCAGCGGGGCGGGGGGGCTGGGGTGACGACACCGTACAGCAGTTAGTTACAGCAGCAGCGGGGCGGGGGGGGGGGCTGGGGTGACGACACCGTACAGCAGTTAGTTACAGCAGCGGGGCGGGGGGGGGGGCTGGGGTGACGACACCGTACAGCAGTTAGTTACAGCAGCGGGGCGGGGGGGGGGGCTGGGGTGACGACACCGTACAGCAGTTAGTTACAGCAGCAGCGGGGCGGGGGTGACGACACCGTACAGCAGTTAGTTACAGCAGCGGGGCGGGGGGGGGGGGCTGGGGTGACGACACCGTACAGCAGTACGGAGCGGCACAGGCCTGTTCATCACGCGTCGCCAGCACCCTGCTGCGCCAGCACCCTGCTGCGCCAGCACCCTGCTGCGCCAGCACCCTGCTGCGCCAGCACCCTGCTGCGCCAGCACCCTGCTGCGCCAGCACCCTGCTGCGCCAGCACCCTGCTGCGCCAGCACCCTGCTGCGCCAGCACACCGGTAGCAGGCGACTGTTTCGCCCCGTACAGCTGCGTTACAGACCGACCGCCACAGGCCGCCGCCGACGCCGAGCAGAGCATGCTGTAATGATGTCTGGCAGATGAGCAGTTTTCAACACGGTGGCCAAACTCAGGTTTAGAGGACGGGGAGGTCATAATTATTTAATGTTATTAGAATTGATAGCATGAAAAGGTGAATCCAGGTCTGATATTATGGAAAAATCTGACCCTCCCTGAAATCGCTGAATTTGGCCACTGGCTCCCAGACTCCCTGAACACCAGAGGGAGACTCTCGCAGGCTCCCTGGAGAGTACAGGGAGACTCTGCCAGCCTTCCCACCTGGCCACACCCCTGGGGTGACCCCTCCCCCCGTGTCTCACAACAGTTGGATACTCACTTCGGACGGAGCGGGAGCGCGTCAGCCGGTCGTCGGTCGTCAGCTGCTGACGCGGCGCCGACAGCAGCTGATTGGTGGATGACGGCGCGTTGGCGATGGCGCGCTTGATGGCGTCGAACCAGTGCCTGGCCGTCAGCGCGTCGTCGTCCTGTAGCAGCAGCTGGAACAAGAGCACAGGCAGGCAGAATAAGCGAGACGTCCGCCTCACCACCACCGGATACTCGGCTACACTACTCCACTTTTAATACACACAGCATACATAAATATACATTTCGAAGTCCAAGTCGACAACGAAATATGTTTCCCTTAAAATCGTGCGAACCCGCCCCAATACGCATAACAAGTCCAACAAATAAATATATATCTTAACAAAATACAAAACCCAAACCATTAAGTAGACAGACTTCAAAATATGAGATTGTTAGTTGTTGCGATTTTAAGAGGTAGCTTACCAGTAAGGCGCCGTAGTTGGCGATGAACGAGCGAGCGCGAAGGAAATGTATGGGCAATTTCAACTCGATCAGGCAAGTAGTTTCGAGATACAAAAAAAAGTGCGCACGTGCGCACGTGCAGAGGCACCCACCTTTGACTTGTGGTAAAGTGGGGGCTGAGAGGTCCCTAACCACACACCAAATTTGAGCACAATCGGCTCAGCCGTTGCAGAGATATATAATAGGGGTGTGCACGCGGGCACGTGCAGTCATCCCACCCCTGAGTTGTGTGAAAGTGGCGACTGAGGAGCCCTAACCACACACGAAATTTGCACATAATCTGCCCAGCCGTTGCGGAGTTATTGCGAGAAAATACTTTTCAACACCCCTCACGCGGCACGCGCCAGGCGCAGTGGTAGTCATCCACATGAGTCGGCACTGGTCTCAAGCAGGATAGGTTAGATGGAGCTGTTCAGCAAAGAAGTCCGCTAGTCAATCGGACGTGCGGTTGCAGAGATATGAGCTTCTCAAAAGCGTCGCCACGGGCCGGGTCGGGCCGAGCCGCTCATAATCAGATTTTTCCCATACACCACGGAAGGACGAGCGAGCGCTTCGCGCTCGCTCGTAATTAAATTGGTTTATTTAGGTGGTTTAGGAGGCCAGCAACTCTCAGTCCCACATATCAATTAAACATAACTTTCGTTTTACTTTTTTTAAATCGCAAAGTCCACTAGTCCACAGAACCCCAGAAAGGTGCTTCCAAAAGTCCTCACCTACCTCTGGGATCACCTATGGGAGTTCTGGAAAGACCTCAGATAGTGTGCCTGTGATCACAAAGGTGACATATCTGACAGGAACCTACCCGGAGGCCGCGAACAGTGCGGATCTGGAAGACGTTTTTGCGTGACGAGAGCTCCGAGTCCCACTCGACGAAGGCGCCGGCCAGGTCGACAGCCGTGTCGGGCCGGTGTCCTGCCGTGCCCCACTGCGGCGGCTGCCACCACACGTCACATACAGCGTCACACACAGCGTCACACACAGCGTCACACACAGCGTCACACACAGCGTCACACAGCGTCACATACAGCGTCACACACAGCGTCACACAGCGTCACACACAGCGTCACACACAGCGTCACACACAGCGTCACACCCAGCGTCACACCCAGCGTCACACACGGCGTCACACGGCGTCACACAGCGTCACACACAGCGTCACACACAGCGTCACACAGCGTCACACACAGCGTCACACAGCGTCACACACAGCGTCACACCCAGCGTCACACACGGCGTCACACAGCGTCACACACAGCGTCACACACAGCGTCACACGGCGTCACACACAGCGTCACACAGCGTCACACACGGCGTCACACAGCGTCACACACAGCGTCACACAGCGTCACACACAGCGTCACACCCAGCGTCACACACAGCGTCACACACAGCGTCACACAGCGTCACATACAGCGTCACACACGGCGTCACACACAGCGTCACACACAGCGTCACACACAGCGTCACACAGCGTCACATACAGCGTCACACACGGCGTCACACAGCGTCACACACAGCGTCACACACAGCGTCACACACAGCGTCACACACAGCGTCACACACAGCGTCACACACAGCGTCACACACGGCGTCACACACGGCGTCACACACAGCGTCACACACAGCGTCACACACAGCGTCACACACGGCGTCACACAGCGTCACACACAGCGTCACACACGGCGTCACACACGGCGTCACACACAGCGTCACAGTGTCACCCAGCGTCACACGGCGTCACACACGGCGTCACACACAGCGTCACACACGGCGTCACACACAGCGTTACACACAGCGTCACAGTGTCACCCAGCGTCACACGGCGTCACACACGGCGTCACACACGGCGTCACACACAGCGTCACACGGCGTCACACACGGCGTCACACACAGCGTCACAGTGTCACCCAGCGTCACACGGCGTCACACACGGCGTCACACACAGCGTCACACACGGCGTCACACACAGCGTCACACACAGCGTCACACAGCGTCACACACAGCGTCACACACAGCGTCACACACAGCGTCACACAGCGTCACACAGCGTCACACACAGCGTCACACACGGCGTCACACACAGCGTCACACACGGCGTCACACAGCGTCACACACAGCGTCACACAGCGTCACACACAGCGTCACACACAGCGTCACACACGGCGTCACACACAGCGTCACACACGGCGTCACACAGCGTCACACACAGCGTCACACAGCGTCACACACAGCGTCACACAGCGTCACACAGCGTCACACACAGCGTCACAGTGTCACCCAGCGTCACACGGCGTCACACACAGCGTCACACAGCGTCACACAGCGTCACACACAGCGTCACAGTGTCACCCAGCGTCACACGGCGTCACACACAGCGTCACACACAGCGTCACACACAGCGTCACACAGCGTCACACACAGCGTCACACAGCGTCACACAGCGTCACACACAGCGTCACAGTGTCACCCAGCGTCACACGGCGTCACACACATCGTCACACACAGCGTCACACAGCGCCACACAGCGTCACACACAGCGTCACAGTGTCACACAGCGTCACACACGGCGTCACACAGCGTCACACACAGCGTCACACACAGCGTCACACAGCGTCACACAGCGTCACACAGCGTCACACACAGCGTCACAGTGTCACCCAGCGTCACACGGCGTCACACACAGCGTCACACACAGCGTCACACGGCGTCACACACAGCGTCACACACAGCATCACACAGCGTCACACACAGCGTCACACACAGCGTCACACACAGCGTCACACACAGCGTCACACACAGCGTCACACAGCGTCACACACAGCGTCACACACAGCGTCACACACAGCGTCACACACAGCGTCACACACAGCGTCACACAGCGTCACACACAGCGTCACACAGCGTCACACACAGCGTCACAGTGTCACCCAGCGTCACACACGGCGTCACACAGCGTCACACACAGCGTCACACACAGCGTCACACAGCGTCACACAGCGTCACACACAGCGTCACAGTGTCACCCAGCGTCACACGGCGTCACACAGCGTCACACACAGCGTCACACAGCGTCACACACAGCGTCACACAGCGTCACACAGCGTCACACACAGCGTCACAGTGTCACCCAGCGTCACACACGGCGTCACACAGCGTCACACACAGCGTCACACAGCGTCACACACAGCGTCACACAGCGTCACA
The DNA here is from genome assembly GCA_036785665.1 of Chirona hameri. Lineage (NCBI taxonomy): Eukaryota > Metazoa > Arthropoda > Thecostraca > Balanomorpha > Balanidae > Chirona > Chirona hameri. The sequence continues at coordinate 43,125 of JAXIVJ010007354.1, read as the reverse complement.
CACAGCGTCACACACAGCGTCACACAGCGTCACACACAGCGTCACACACAGCGTCACACACGGCGTCACACACAGCGTCACACACAGCGTCACACACAGCGTCACACACAGCGTCACACAGCGTCACACACAGCGTCACACACAGCGTCACACACAGCGTCACACAGCGTCACACACAGCGTCATACAGCGTCACACACAGCGTCACACAGCGTCACACAGCGTCACACACAGCGTCACAGTGTCACCCAGCGTCACACACGGCGTCACACAGCGTCACACACAGCGTCACACACAGCGTCACACAGCGTCACACAGCGTCACACACAGCGTCACACAGCGTCACACACAGCGTCACAGTGTCACCCAGCGTCACACGGCGTCACACACAGCGTCACACACAGCGTCACACACAGCGTCACACACAGCGTCACACACAGCGTCACACACAGCGTCACACACAGCGTCACACACAGCGTCACACAGCGTCACACACAGCGTCACACAGCGTCACACACAGCGTCACACACAGCGTCACACACAGCGTCACACACAGCATCACACACAGCGTCACACACAGCGTCACACACAGCGTCACAGTGTCACCCAGCGTCACACACAGTGTCACACACAGCGTCACACACAGCGTCACATACAGCGTCACAGTGTCACCCAGCGTCACACGGCGTCACACAGCGTCACACACAGCGTCACACACAGTGTCATACAGCGTCACATACAGCGTCACACACAGCGTCACACACAGCGTCACACAGCGTCACACACAGCGTCACACACAGCGTCACACACAGCGTCACACACAGCGTCACACACAGCGTCACACACAGCGTCACACACAGCGTCACACACAGCGTCACACACAGCGTCACAGTGTCACCCAGCGTCACACAGTGTCACACACAGCGTCACACACAGCGTCACATACAGCGTCACAGTGTCACCCAGCGTCACACGGCGTCACACAGCGTCACATACAGCGTCACACACAGCGTCACACACAGCGTCACACACAGCGTCACACACAGCGTCACAGTGTCACATACAGCGTCACACAGCGTCACACACGGCGTCACACACAGCGTCACACACAGCGTCACACACAGCGTCACACACAGCGTCACACACAGCGTCACACACGGCGTCACACAGCGTCACACACAGCGTCACACACAGCGTCACACAGCGTCACACACAGCGTCACACACAGCGTCACACACAGCATCACACAGCGTCACACACGGCGTCACACAGCGTCACACACAGCGTCACACACAGCGTCACATACAGCGTCACACACAGCGTCACACAGCGTCACACACAGCGTCACACACAGCGTCACACACAGTGTCACACAGCGTCACACACAGCGTCACACACAGCGTCACACACAGCGTCACACAGCGTCACACACAGCATCACACAGCGTCACACACAGCGTCACACACGGCGTCACACACAGCGTCACACACAGCGTCACACACGGCGTCACACAGCGTCACACACAGCGTCACACACAGCGTCACAGTGTCACCCAGCGTCACACACAGCGTCACACACAGCATCACACAGCGTCACACACAGTGTCATACAGCGTCACACACAGCGTCACACACAGCGTCACACAGCGTCACACACAGCGTCACACAGCGTCACACACAGCGTCACACAGCGTCACACACAGCGTCACACACAGCGTCACACAGCGTCACACAGCGTCACACACAGCGTCACACAGCGTCACACACAGCGTCACACACAGCGTCACACAGCGTCACACACAGCGTCACACACAGCTTCACACAGCGTCACACACAGCGTCACACAGCGTCACACACAGCGTCACACACAGCGTCACACACAGCGTCACATACAGCGTCACACAGCGTCACACAGCGTCACACACAGCGTCACACACAGCATCACACAGCGTCACACACAGTGTCATACACAGCGTCACACACAGCGTCACACCCAGCGTCACACACAGTGTCACCCAGCGTCACACACAGCGTCACACAGCGTCACACACAGCGTCACACACAGCGTCACACAGCGTCACACACAGCGTCACACACAGCGTCACACACAGCTTCACACACAGCTTCACACAGCGTCACACACAGCGTCACACACAGCGTCACACACAGCGTCACACACAGCGTCACACACAGTGTCACACAGCGTCACAGTGTCACCCAGCGTCACACGGCGTCACACAGCGTCACACACAGCGTCACACACAGCGTCACACACAGCGTCACACACAGCGTCACAGTGTCACATACAGCGTCACACAGCGTCACACACGGCGTCACACACAGCGTCACACACGGCGTCACACAGCGTCACACACAGCGTCACACACAGCGTCACATACAGCGTCACACACAGCGTCACACAGCGTCACACACAGCGTCACACACAGCGTCACACACAGCGTCACACACAGCGTCACACACATCGTCACAGTGTCACCCAGCGTCACACACAGCGTCACACACAGCGTCACACACAGCATCACACAGCGTCACACACAGTGTCACCCAGCGTCACACGGCGTCACACAGCGTCACACACAGCGTCACACACAGCGTCACACAGCGTCACACACAGCGTCACACAGCGTCACACACAGCGTCACACACAGCGTCACACACAGCGTCACACACAGCGTCACACACAGCGTCACACACAGCGTCACACACGGCGTCACACAGCGTCACACACGGCGGCACACACAGCGTCACACACGGCGTCACACACAGCGTCACACACGGCGTCACACAGCGTCACACACAGCGTCACACACAGCGTCACACACAGCGTCACACACAGCGTCACACACAGCGTCACACACAGCGTCACACACAGCGTCACACACAGCGTCACACACAGCGTCACACACAGCATCACACACAGCGTCACACACAGCGTCACACACAGCGTCACACACAGCGTCACACACGGCGTCACACACAGCTTCACATACAGCGTCACACACGGCGTCACACAGCGTCACACACAGCGTCACACACAGCGTCACACAGCGTCACACGGCGTCACACACGGCGTCACACACGGCGTCACACACGGCGTCACACACGGCGTCACACACGGCGTCACACACAGCGTCACACAGCGTCACACGAGAGCACACGGCGTCACACGACATTACAAAACGTCACATAGCCTCACACGTCACATAGCCTCACACGTCACATATCCTCACATATCGCACGGCGTCACACATCACATATCCTCACATGTCGCACGGCGTCACACATCACATATCCTCACATATCGCACGGCGTCACACATCACATAGCCTCACATGTCGCACGGCGTCACACATCACATAGCCTCACATGTCGCACGGCGTCACACATCACATATCCTCACATATCGCACGGCGTCACACATCACATAGCCTCACATGTCGCACGGCGTCACACATCACATATCCTCACATATCGCACGGCGTCACACATCACATAGCCTCACATGTCGCACGGCGTCACACATCACATAGCCTCACATATCGCACGGCGTCACACATCACATATCCTCACATATCGCACGGCGTCACACATCACATATCGTCACATGTCGCACGGCGTCACACATCACATAGCCTCACATATCGCACGGCGTCACACATCACATATCCTCACATATCGCACGGCGTCACACGTCACATAGCCTCACATGTCACATAGCCTCACATATCGCACGGCGTCACACATCACATAGCCTCACACATCGTCACACGGCTTCGAACCCCACCGAACAGCAACTATACTACCGAGGTCTGTGTACCAATTAAGCGGCATCTCTAGCAGTGTTACGGCGCAGTGATAGCCATTCCAGCCGCTGCATACTCAATATTCATACCCCACTCATCCGTAGCTCACAAACTCGCACAGCGGGCCTGCCATACTCACAGCATGCTGCAGCAGTGAGCTGCTATGCTATGCGATTAGCCCTCCCAGGGCGGTGGCACCGGCTAGAGTGCTGGACAGAGCGCGGTGCCCGCTGAGCTCAGGGTCACGCGGCCACGCCAGTCCACGGTCACTCACCATGCCGGCGTTGCCCTTGGTGTCTTTGAACAGGAACAGCGACCGGTCGGTGAGCACCACGCGACACGGTGCCCAGCTCTTCCGGACCCTCCACGAGATCTCCTTGGCCAGCTTGGTGTGGTTCAGGGTGCCCTGCGCAGAGGGGAAGAGCCACCACACGGTCAGAAGACAGGGGATCAAGAAAGGTCAGATGCTGAGGGCTTAGTCATATGTGGAATGTCGATATACGGGCAATAGCAGCGAGGCCAAAGCTCACCACGCTCTGCTACGGTATACAATGTCCTCGCGGATTACGGAAAGGGGACTCAGGGCGGCTATGTAATGGTACACCTGTGTTCCTTTGAAGAGGCAATAACCGTACATACCAAATTAGTTAAGAATCACGCGTGCCTGGTTCTTACCTGCTTCAGTATCACGTGAGTCTAGTTAACCCTCTCATCTGGTTCAGCATCAGGATTCAGGTGCGTCCATGAGTGTAACTTTCTATATAAAGGGTAGGTGCAGCCCCTTACCAGCAAAGTGAAACCCCATTGGGTCAAAGTGCAACCCCAACAAAAACAAAGTATCAGATGAAAGCAGAACAAAAGCCTATAAACTTGTCAGGGCAGATGGTATTGAGTTAAATGATGGCAACAGAAGTGGTATTTTTATAGGGATATTTATCCTTTTTATCTTCAACTAAGAAGCAGAATAGTCATAAAATAACAACTGAAAACAGATAGAGCATCAGGGAGTAAAGCACATTAACATGCGCACCATCTGTGGTTGTCCACCCCCCATGAGTTTTGTTTTGTTTTGGGAGTTGCGAAAACAATAATAATTTCACTCATACCTTTTGTTGGTAAAATGTAAAATGGTACCTTGACTTTTCCAACATGCCATCCCAATCACCTGTTCTCTAAGTGCAACCCCAATTAGATAGAAAGTGGCATTTATGGGGTGAGTGTGGTTCTTACCTGGTTCAGTATCACGTGAGTCTGATTCCCGGAAACCAGCTGTGGCGGAGGCGGCTCGGTGGTCGGTGGCGGCGGGAACACCAGAGAGCGGCCCCGCTGTCCGCGAGCCACCTGCAGGACGGACGGCACACCTCCGACCGGTACCAGCCGGCCCGGTACAGACTCCTGCCGGACCGACACGGACATGTCACACGCCAGATGACAGAAGATACCCAGCCACCCAGTCACCCAGCCAGCCAGCCAGCCAGCCAGCCAGCCAGCCAGCCAGCCAGCCAGCCAGCCAGCCAGCCAGCCAGCCAGCCAGCCAGCCAGCCAGCCAGCCAGCCAGCCAGCCAGCCAGCCAGCCAGCCAGCCAGCCAGCCAGCCAGCCAGCCAGCCAGCCAGCCAGCCAGCCAGCCAGCCAGCCAGCCAGCCAGCCAGCCAGCCAGCCAGCCAGCCAGCCAGCCAGCCAGCCAGCCAGCCAGCCAGCCAGCCAGCCAGCCAGCCAGCCAGCCAGCCAGCCAGCCAGCCAGCCACGGTCGAGGCTGGCAACGGTCGAGGCTGACCACGGTCGAGGCTTCCAAAACAGCTGTTGAGACTCGAGACAAAATTACAAATTTGCGGAATGAATTGCGGAAAACGTCCTTTTTGACACTAAAATGCCTCCAAAACTAGTAAAGTTGGCGAGGCAAATACGAAGCAGGTGAGGACTTGGCCTCAGCAACCGCATAGGAAACTCCAACCGCGCTGCCAGCATGGCAGACCTGAGAGCTGAGTGAATGACTGAGAGATAGCCTCCTTTCTGCCGACTGCAATGGCCGCCACTGACCGTGTCTTTGGCAGTTTGACTAGCTCCGTTCTCAGTTGAAGGTAGGGTCCACGAGGATGAGCTGCTGCCCTCCTTGAAGAAGTACACATGGCTGTCCTCGTTCTGGTTACTGTACCACTGAAAAAAGAAGAAGAAAAAAGATCAACACAATAGTCACAGTTCCGTCACCACGGCGGCGCTGAACGGTGTTTGGTGCTGAACGGTACGCTGACGCTGTTGGAGTAGTTAGGAGGGCACAGCCAATTCTGAAACGGCGAAAGTACTACCCAACCGAAAAAAAACGGACCACTTAAACCCGAAATACCAAGAAATGTACATTAGATTCACAGCAAAGAACTTCTATCTTGTCAGAATGGAATATCAACACAATCATGATTTTCACAAATCCAAACTTATCCTTACGTAGGCATACAAAAGTCATAACGGGATTTAACCCGCGCTTGACCGGGGTCTCAGCAGAACGCAATTGGCCGGGGGGGGGGGCAAATATCCCCCCCCCCCCCCTCGTTATCTCCGGAAACAATTATCACAGCGAGACGCGCAACGCGGCATTCGAAAGCTCTCAATGAGACGCATCTAAAGCATACTCGAAATTTTCAAATTGAGGTCACATATCGGGTCAAGGTCGAGGCAAAGGTCAAAATGAAGGCATTTGAGTTTATTGACCATACTTTCCATCCAAAGCCTTTGATTGCGACCATGATCATCCAAAGTGCTCCCAAAGGTGTAATACACATCCCGCATGAGCTAAAATGATATTGTTGGCAAAGGTCAAGATCAAAGTCAGGTCACAAAAGGTCACTATGCGCAGAAGATTTTCGAAAGTCTTGCAATACATGTGTTATGGGCTATTGTACACGCCTAATTCGATAGTGATAGTCATTGAGCCATCTGACCTCATTTAAGTGAAGTTAGTGTCACAATTAGCTCAAGCTCAGGTCACATATGGTCAAAATTTGAAATTGATAAATCTAAACAAAAAAGGCATGTTTCTAGACCAGCTTTCTCTCAGAAATACAGTGCTAGCATTTATTTGTCAGTATCTGGTCAATAAAAGCCAACACGCAATTTCAAAATATGACGTCATAAGTTACTCCTTATGACTTGGTGAGCCATAAGTCAGTCAAAAACGAAGATATTGATTTGCAATTTGGCTTTGGTATTGTCCATATGTAGTTCTCTAACATATATTCCGTTGTAACATATTTGAAGGGAAAAAATATTTTGTGGGCGTTTTTACGTTTGTTTTAATTTGTGGGGGTCAAAAAACAATATTTTCACAAATCCGAGATAGTCATTTTGTGGGCCTTGCAATTTTCTATCTTTTGACTTTTTTTATTACATTTTTTTTTTAAGTGGCCTTTGTACGGCCTGTTAAAGTGTAGCTGATTTTATTGTACAACTCGTATGTAGTGACGTCACTAAATGTGCTATATCTAAAACAAATATCGACGAAATTGCTTCGTTTTCGCACAGAAGATGTACAATTGATGTGGGAGAAGGTGCCCAAAGTTTCACGTTCACAGCACCATTGTGTTTTGAGCTATCACGAAAATTCGTCAGGGGGCAATATTGCCCCCCCCCCCCCGGTTAAGCGCGGGTTAAAACAGCATTAAAAACATGCATGTGATAACAAAACTTTTTAACATATTCTCCCCCAACATGGAACCAAGCATTTGTTTCGAAAGGCTAAGAAAGACGACGGCTACTTTGGGTAAAATGGACTCCGATGTCCCGTAAAAATGATACAAATGTCACATTGATCGACTTTTCTTGCACAGTATCCAATGCATTAAACAACCACCCTCGTTCACCCCTAGTGGAGACCGTGTGAATCTACAACCACTTTCTCCCATCCCAGTGGTCGCCACTGCCTCTCTCCCCAGTGGTGACCGCATGGTCGGCAGAGAGCGCACCCTGGAGGTCGACTCCACCGCGGCGGCGGGATCGCGGCCGGCGCCGCCCGGTCGGCGAGTCAGTACGCCCAGCTCGCGCTCGATCTGGCCGATACGGGTGCGAACCGAGACTGTTCCATGGCGTCCGGCCGCTGCCCGCCAGCAGTCCGCCCGCTCCCTGGCCGGCTCCGACAGCGACTCCGGCTCCTGAACCGGCTCCCGCTCCGACGGCTGCTCCCGCTTCGGCTCCAGCTTCGGCTTCTGCTCCGGCTCCCGTCCCAGCTTTGGCTCCGGTCGCGGCTCCCGCTTCCGCTGTGACTCCTGCTCCGGCTGCAGCTCCCGCTTCGACTTCGCCTGCTCCTGCTCCGGCCGCGGCTCCCGCTTCGGCTGTGGCTGTGGCTGTGACTGTGGCTGTGGCTGTCTCGTTCTCGCCGGCTCTGGCGTCTTGGTGAAATGAGGTATCTTCGGCAGCGCCTCCCACATGGGTGACTGCGTAGCCGTGTGAAATGATGCACCACTCGAGTCACTACCATAGGAAACGGCTCTCCCGCCACGTCTCTTCAGTAGCAGCTCGCTGCTACCCGGCAGCGCCAACGGCTTTAGCGGTGGATCTGAGCCGCTGAAGCACAGCAGCAGCTCGGTGACGCTCCGGCGCCGCGGTGGGTGATCCACTAAGGCGGCGGGGCGTCTCCTCAGCACGCCCTCCGTGCCGCTGTGCCTCTTCACCAGTTGGTCTGTCTCGGCCGGCCGCCAGAACAGATCGGTCGACTCACTGTGCCGCTTCACAGGCAGACTCAGCCGCCAGCCCTGGTGATCTGCCAGGCAACTGTGCCGCTTCACAGGCAGACTCAGCCGCCAGCCCTGGTGATCTGCCAGGCAACTTATCTTCCCAGGCCGAACACAGCAGCCCGCCCGGCACCGGTCGCCGCAGGCCGGAGCCCTGTTTTCATCCCCACACCGCAGCAAAACGTCATCCTCATCGCCCTTAGCGCAGCGCTCTCTGGCAACGTCAGCGACGTCACCCGGCGTCAGCACGTCATCAGCACCAATCGAGCCGACCGAGCCGAGCGAGCCGACGCTGGGACGTGGCGCACCGCCCTCCACCACCGCCTCACGGTTCTGAATGGTCAGCATGGAGAGATCCACGATGCGCGGCACGTGGTCACTCATGCGGCGCGCGGCACGGCCACGAAGAGTGACAGCGAGCTCGGCGTCTGCAGACATGGCCGGCCGGCCGGGCGGGGGCTGTCGACAGCACAGCGGCCAGCGTCAAGTGCGCACAGCGTTTTGCTCTCACACTGCACGGGCCAGCAGGCCCACACTTAATACACCGCTGGACCACACTGAATACACCGCTGGCCCACACTGAATACACCACCACGCCGCCCCGGAGAACGCTGGCACAGCAAGTTGTCACTCAACCGCACCCCCACTCGCTGATAAGATACATTCACTGCCGAGCCCACTCGGTGTGCCCCCGTGTCCGCCAGCCGTCCCGCGCCGCACCGGGCTGCCTTCGTCCGGCCGCCGCCGCCACAGACACAGGAAACCCGATAGCGACGACCGGCGTCCAGCGGCGCCCAGCGGCGGCGGCCGCCACCATCCGGCCGCGCTTCTCACCTGGTTAGGCAGCGCCACCTCCGACATGCAGGCCAGTCGGCCCTCGGATGCCGACCGACGTACGGCCTGGTGCCGACGCACCAACGTCGAGCGCAGCGTGACGTCATCGTCGCACATGGCTGACGGGGGTCGTGTGAGAGTGCGCCGCCGCCGGCGCCCGCGTCGCTCCACGCCGCAGCACGGCGGTCACGGGCGGCACCAGGACGCGGCACTTGAATCTAAGCGACGGCGAATCACGGGTGGAGGAGGCAAGGCACGAGCGGCAGCTACCGCTCCCGCCGCCTCTGATGTTCCGTCGCTATCGCGGCGTTTCCCGGAAGGGACGTGGGCGCGTTTCCTGCGGTCTGGCCGCGGCGCCGCGCGGGAAACATGCCCAGAGGGCACAGCGGCAGCCGGCCCGGCCAGCGGCGAACCGGTGAGTGGAAACGACGGTCCCGAGTCGGACCAGAGCCAGGGTCAGAGTCAGAGTCAGTCAGGTCAGAGTCGGAGTCAGAGTCAGTCAGGTCAGAGTCGGAGTCAGGAGTCGAAGTCAGAGCAGTCAGCTCGTCAGCTCGTCAGCGTCAGATCAGAGTCAGAGTACTGAGTCAGACTGAGGTCAGACCACAGGGGAGCAGTCGTGCTGGCCCCTTACCGGCCGGGCGGTCTAATGGCGTCCGCCACCTTGTGCAGACCAAAAAGGCGGCCGGGCGCGCGGCCGCCCGTGTTAACCCGCGCCGTGTCGGTGCTCGGCGCCACCTTCGCCGTGCCGGGGGAGGTGACGTTTCGACGACCCCTCCCCCTCGGCTCCTATGGGACGTAGACAAAAACCGAAAACAACGTTTGAAAGCTCGTCAAAATGCATTTTGAAACTATTTCAGGCATTGTTTTCTCTCAGGTCAATATTGAGGTCACCAGAGGTCATCAAGGGTCAGATTTTCAAGTTTTAGGACTTCGCTCCAGAAATCCCCAGATATCACAGGAACTATGATAGCTAGGAACAAACGAAAAAAGCAATGGAAAGCTCTTCAAAAATGAAATCGCCAATGTGTCCTCAGATTTTAGCTCAGGTCAATAGTTTAGGCTCCAGAGCTCATCAAATGTCAAAAGGCTATTTTTTTTAGCAAACCAGTTTTCACAAATATATGTTTACCTAACAAAGATAGGGAAATATGTTTGACGCCATTGTGTTTGTCTCGTCAAGGTGCTTCGTATCATATGCATGATGACCAGGTTAGGTCAACTTATACATGTGATCTCGGGTCAAGGTCAAGTGGTAACCCGATTAGGTCATGTTGCACATTGGGAGAAGTGCATCGACAAGACAAACACATTGGTGCCAGTTTCACTTCTCTATCTTGATTTTGTCGATAGTTATTGGCAAAGAAGTGCTGGTGGCCTCGGGTGACCTCATCTGACCCTGTAGGGGTCACTGAACAAAAATTGCACCTGGAACTTCAAGAATGGCCTATGATAGCATGATCCAGAAGGAATTGGGCTGATATAATACGTATCCTCAGAATAGGAAGCATTTGATTATTTCCCCATTGACTTATAATGGGGAGGTCACGAAATTGACCGGACCTTAGGTCACCGATATAAAAAAAAATCCGAGATGAAGGTATTGTAGGTACTATTGCCCTTATGAAATCCTGAAAGTACGAAATCGATCGGCCAAAAACTGTGGCTGTGGTATCACCGGAAACATTTTTGGAAGTGGGGTCACGTGACCTGGTCTGGTGACCTGACCCGAGATGACCAGAGGTATTTTTTTTACACAATGTGCGCAATTGATGCCCAAACAGCTGTGGCAAACAGCTGTGGCCGCCGTTTTTGCGCCCTTAATTGTATGTCTACATGTCAGGCGATGTCAGCTGAACATGTTCGTGAACTTTTTTTCCGAAAAAAACTTACCTTGGAAGATATTCAACGTTTAGTTTTAAGCGGAAAGTTGGATTGATGACGTCATATGTTTGTTTTTAATAACAGGGAAATCCTTTGTGCTGCCACAATTGTGTGCATGTGTATGTGTATGGCACAATTTTTTGTCGACATCTATCGCGCAGAAAAAGCGAACCACCCGGTGTCTAGATTGGCTAGCACTATCAGCTGGTGCTGTTGCAGCAGTTGGCCGCCAGGGACCGCTAGTGAGCCAGGGTGTTATGACGTCGCAAGCAAATGATATTACTAAATATGTATTTATTTATTTATAAATAAATAAATATTTACCGTTAAAGGGAGTGTGCCTACTCACATCGCTTAGTTGGGCTTATTTGCACTGGTCTATAGAACACAATTTTCTGAATTGAACCATTACATCATTTCTCCAGATTCACCCTAGTTGCTGAGATATTCAAAGACTCCAGGAATTTGCTTGGGAGCAAAAAGTTATCGGGTAGACTCCAGAGGGCTTCCGCTACTAGAAGCACTGCAACTATCGATTAAACTGCTAGCATATTGTTAGCCCCGGCCAATAGCAATTCAACAAAACAGCTCGTGCACGCTGATAGCAGCAGCCGAACAGAAACTGTAAGGCCATCATGTTTTTCGATGATGGCCGTTTCGATGATGGCCGATGGCCATTTTTTGAAGAAGATATCAATTTAAGCTACGAAACTTGCACATAATAAAGTTCAGTGGCAAGAACGTGCTGTGCAAAACTCGTATTTTTATCTTGCATGATGTGACCGTAATTGTATTGTCTTATGTGCGCCGTTTTACATGACATCACCATAGTGGCGATCGTTTTATAGATATCGAAACAAAAATAAACAAAAAACAATATAAGTGAAAATTCAACTAAAGGGGCTCCAGATGTGAATTTCATCATATACAACAATCAAACCAACAGCTACTTACCGTATGAAAAATATTTTTGACATTCCAAAACAGTAGGCACACTCCCTTTAAATATTTAACTGGTACCATTTGCTTGCGACGACATAACACCCTGGCTCACTAGCGGTACCTGGCGGCCAACTTCTCCATCAACTCCAGCTGATAGTGCTAGCCTCTAGATTGCGAACCACCCGGGGATCGAGAAATGAAAGACGAAAAAATTCCAAGGCTGACCTTAAAACAAGTCGACTATCATTACCAGTTGGGTAAAGAGAGACGACGCTGTCGGTTTAGAGGCCCTATTCAAATACACATGGGGCTTATTTTTTACAGATGTCAAAATCAAACTCGAATATCTTTTATCGATTTTGATTTTGACATCTGTAAAAAATAAGCCCCATGTGTATTTGAATAGGGCCTCTAAACCGACAGCGTCGTCTCTCTTTACCCAACTGGTAATGATAGTCGACTTGTTTTAAGGTCAGCCTTGGAATTTTTTCGTCTTTCATTTCTCGATCCCCGGGTGGTTCGCAATCTAGAGGCTAGCACTATCAGCTGGAGTTGATGGAGAAGTTGGCCGCCAGGTACCGCTAGTGAGCCAGGGTGTTATGTCGTCGCAAGCAAATGGTACCAGTTAAATATTTAAAGGGAGTGTGCCTACTGTTTTGGAATGTCAAAAATATTTATCGAATAGATCATTGTGGTTGTTTTAACGCCTACCATACTTAATTTCAATGCCAAGCCATCAAAATGGTTATCTCAACTCAAATATAATGTTAAGGTGGGATAGTTCCTTTAACCCTATTTGTAACAGGCTCCTGGCTATCCCTATTTGTAACAGGGGGGGGGGCGGATTCCGCCCCCCCCCCCCCCCCCGGAGATCTCGAGATCTACCCGTCCGATTTTCAAAAATGAAACGGTGTTTGGTTCCCCTCAACACGATCTACATTTATACATAATAATAAATAATAAAAAATTGGGATAGGAGGGCAACAGGGGGGCAAAAACTACAAATTTTAGTGGTATTTTTGATCCAACATAGCTTTCATGTTTATCGATCGATTTTAACACAACTAATAGAAATCGATAGAGATTGAATTGGAAATTGATATATGATGGTGACGTTTGAAAATTCAAAAATCATAGGCGTGTGCAGGTCACTCAATATGGGGGTGAAGTAAATGCGTAATAAAACCATTTTTGATGTTGTTTTTTTGATAAATGAAATGGTATGTGATTGAGACATTAGAAAAAAACAGTTATAAATCATATTTTTGCCATAGGCGGTACCAGGTTAGTGAAAAAGGGGGTAAAATTGGGGGAAAGTATTAACCGCAGACAAGTTGCTACCCAGCACTATAAATATGTTACTGATCGTAGATAGTTCCTTTTGCATGTTGTACTTCATCATAGGCGTATCCAGGATCCAAACTGGGGCGGCGCAAGACCTTTTGATAAGTATATTATACGCTATTATGATACTAACTAGTCAACAGTGACTATTTCACTTACAACTTCAATTAACATTGCTTGCCCCCCTTTTTACCCTACCTGGACTCGCCTATTATCTTATAATCGTTCGTAGAGTAGCCTGTGGTGCGTGTTTCATCCGAAAACTGCAGTATGTTATGTCATTGTACGTTCATGCCTCTTAGTTTCCCTGCAATAATATGACCCCCTTTCTTCCATTCCTGAGCGTGCCTCTGCAAAAAAAAATGACTTTATTCCCTTTTCTGGGCTCATATGTGCATATATTATTATAAGCTAAACTTATATTGCGCCGTTATCGCTGGCATATCGTCATCACCATGCCAGTCACCCCCCTTTTCATGTTCCTGAACACGCCTCTGAAACTCTATATGTAATAAATTATGCAAATAATGGAAGCAGAAGCTATCTTTTACATCTTGATAGCTATAAATGCCCCTTACATTGCTCTATTGGCTTCCCGCCAAGCATTGAATACTTCCTGGAACCCCCCCCCCCCCCCTTTGCAAGCCCCTGAAACCGCCTCTGCCATACAATTTTTATGATATTTCATTAACATCAACTAATTTGCACTTGTTGCAATCACCGTAAGCCGATGTAACTCCTTCATACTTGATGCAGTTAGGAAGAAACCGTGAAGATCGCATTTCCGTATTATCGCCAAATGTCGCCTCCGAACCCACCCAAAACTGTGCCCTGGAACCGCCTCTGTTCAGGTTAAGAACTCAAAATTTTAACAAAAACAAAAAGAACTCAGACACCAAATGCGGAGTTCAATTCTATGAAAAGTCCCAAAATTTCATGGGCCTGCTCCCAGCCGTTCTGGAGATATCTGCGAAAAACATGAGGGGGCGGAATCCGCGCACCCCCCCCCCCCCCCCCCCCCCCCCCCCCTGCTACAAATAGGGTTAACCCGCGCCGTGCCGGTGCTCGGCGCCAACTTCGCCGTGCCGGGGGGGGGAGGGGTTTAGACACCCCCCATCCAACTCGAAAACTAAAAGGGCTAGAAAAACGCAGAAAAGCGTGTTCGAAAGCTCTCGAGAAGCACATTCGAAAGTACTCGAGATATTGTTTTCCTAAAGCCAATATTGAGGTCACCAGAGGTCATCAAAGGTCAAATTTTCCTGTTTTAGGACATTGTTCCAGAAATTCCCATATATCTCAGAAACGATGATAGTTAGAAAGAAATGGAAAAAAGCAAACGCCAGCCAGTGAAATTTGTAATCGCTAAGGTGTCCTCAGATTTGATCTCAGGTCAATATTTGAGGCTCCAGAGGTCAAAAAGAAAAAAAATGCAGTTTTTTTTTGCTAAATCGTTTTTGCTATTAACTTTTTCTTAATAAGGATAACGGAAAACTCTTTACGCCATTGTGTTTATCTTGTCAAGGCGCTTTGAATGATATATATGGTGACCTTGTTAAGTCAACTTAACAATTTGACCTAAGGTCAAGGTCATGTGGTGACCCAAGTAGGTCATGTTGCATATGGGACGATGTGCCTCGACGAGACAAACACATTGGTGTCGGTTTCACATCTCTATCGTCATTATGTCGAGAGTTATTGACATACAACTGTTGGTGACCTCGGATGACCTCGGCTGACCCTGTAGGGGTCAGTGAACAAAAATGGTACCTAGGTCATCAAGAATGGCCTATAATAACATGATCCAGAAGGAATTAGACTGATATCTTGCGTATCTTTGGAATAGGAAGCATTTGAATATTTCCCCATTGACTTATAATGGGGAGGTCACGAAATTGACCCGACCTTAGGTCGCTGATATAAAAAAAAAATCAAGATAAACAAATTGTAGATACATATGACCTTATAAAATCCTGTAAGTATAAAACCGATCATCTAAAAACTGTGACTGTGGTACGACCACAAGTTTTTTGGAGGTGGGGTCACGTGACCTGGTCTGGTGACCTGACCTGAGATGACCCGATGTATTTTTGTTTACATAATGTGCGCAATTGATGCCCGAACAGCTGTGTCAAAAAACGGCGGCGCTGCGCGCCGCCGTTTTTTCGCTATCCTCGAAAAACCTGAGGGGGGTGTCTAAACACCCCCGGCACGGCGCGGGTTAACAGGGGTCGGCAACCTCCGGCCCGCGACCGCCTGACGTCCGGCCCGCGGCTGGTATCGGCAACTTACATTGTATTCCGGCCCGCGGTAACTTCAGAAATCGAAAATAGTTTTAACAAAAAGTGACCGTTGTAAACATTGTAAAAATATTTATCGCTACATATATTTCACCAGTTTCCAAGCACGACTTGCAATTATTACTTCTTATTTAGACAAACCTGCAAGAGTAAGCTTTGATCAGCAGTTTTTACTAAACGTTGACTGCTAGCTACAGACATCTGACAGGCTCTCGCAGTCTGCACCGGTCTGCACACTTACCTACCCTATTTATTTGTATCTTCGCGTTGGAGGTACCCCACTCGATACATCACGAGATCGGTTGCGCGTGACATAAAAGAAAACGCAGTTCAATGCGTTCAAAGTGATGAAATACCGAGTTGTCTGGCGTAATTCGGAGCTAAGGGAGGTGAATCGGTGCCTGATTTTCAATCGCGCGGTGTTCATCATGTCTGCTACTCCACCTGTCAAAAAGAGAAAGGTTGACCTAGAATGCAGAGCGTTCAATCCTGAGTGGGAGAATTACATGTTCATCGAGCGCTTTGGGAAGGCCCAGTGCGTCATCTGTGTGAAGGCAGTGGCCGTTCTCGCCACTGGGAAAACTGAACACGGCAAATCAAGCTACGCATCGATGTCTGCTGCTGAGAAGAAGGCTGCCGTCTTCAGACTATCCGGGAATCTGCAGAAGAGCACTTCGCTCTTCCAGAAGCAAGCTGAAAAAGGTGAGAATGTGTCGCGTGCCAGCTATGAGGTATCCCGACTCATAGCTTCCAGGATGAAGCCGTTCACAGACGGAGACTTCATCAAAGAATGCCTGCTCACCACAGTTGACTGCATCTGCTCTGAGCAGCGATCTGCGTTTGATGCCGTTTCTCTGTCGTCTCGCACTGTCTGTCGCCGCATCGAAGACATGTCGGACGATCTACATGACGCTGTCAAATCACGGATCTCCGACCTTGTCGCATTCGCCCTGGCTCTTGATGAGAGCACTGACGTCAAGGACACAGCCCAACTGGCTGTTTTCATCCGGGGTGTAACCACCGACTTGCAGGTATTCGAAGAATTCCTGCAGCTCGTTCCGCTGCGCAACACCACAACAGGACAGGACATATTTGACGCGGTGCTTCAGAGCGTGAAACAACATTCGTTGGACCTCTCACGCCTCGTGTGCGTGACCACAGACGGTGCTCCTGCCATGGTCGGAGAGAAAAAGGGCGCCGCCTCTGCTGGTGCGTCACTGTGAGGCGTCCGGACACACACAGCCGATACAGAAGATGCACTGCATCATTCACCAGGAGGCGCTCTGTGCTAAGTCTGCCAACTTGGTGGATGTGATGTCGGTGGTGGTAAAGTCCGTCAACTACATCTTGTCTCGCAGCCTAAACCACCGTCAGTTTCAGTCCCTGATGGACGAAGTGGAGGGGAACTACAGTGATCTGCTCTACTTCAGCGAAGTACGCTGGCTGAGTCGTGGAACCATGCTGTCCCGCGTGTGGGACCTCAGGCAGGAAATCGCCAGTTTCCTGCGTGAGAAGGGACAGTCCCACGCTGAGAAGTACTGCGACCCACGGTGGCTGGCCGACCTGGCGCTGCTCGCTGACCTCACGTCTCACCTGAACGCCTTGAACCTCAAGCTCCAGGGAAAGGGCCTCCTCGTGACCGATATGCATGCCCACGTCACCGCTTTCGAGGTCAAACTGCGCCTGTGGAAGACCCAGCTGTCTCAGGGCAGATTCGATCACTTCCCTCGTCTGGCCGCTTGCGCCGCGGATGGTGTTGACGGCGAAGTCTGTGCTGATGCTGTTGCTACCCTGCAACAGGAGTTCGCGCGCCGCTTCACTGGAGTTCGGGCACTTGCTTCGGACTTCTAGCTCGTCACAGCCCCATTCGACTTCCCAGTGATGAAGCCCCTGCCTCTCTGCAGATGGAGCTGGTGGAGCTGCAGAGCAGTGACGAGCTCAGAGGGAAATCTCGCACGTCCTCGCCTCTGCCCTTCTTCCGCGACATCGTCATCCCAACAGGCAGCTACCCCAACTACGCCTCTCACGTCCAGCGCATCGTGGCGATGTTTGGCAGTACCTACTGCTGTGAACAGCTCTTCTCGAAGATGAAGTACACAAAGTCTCGCCTTCGCTCCCAGGTGTCCGATCGTCACCTCAACGACGTTCTCCGACTGGCCACGTCATTCATCAAGCCGAACATCGACGTGCTCGTCTGCGGCAAAAAGCAGCACCAACCTTCGCACTGAGAGACGAACTGTACGTTTGTGTGGTCTCTCGCCGCCGCTGGAAGACAGATCGAGGTACGCTGATCGATGATGTCAATAAAGTAAATGCGTGCATTCGTGATGTTTTCATTCTCACTTTTGCCTGCTGGCACAAATTTAATCCTCGGAAGTCAAATATTTTTGGGGCACACTGGTCGGCTAATGAAGTTGAGACGTGCTTTCATTCTTTTTTTAAGATAGATTTTGCCTGCTGGCGCAGTCTGTCTAAGAAGGTATACATATTCCACCATGTGACATACGGCAAAACATCTCAGCTGTTAAGACAACTTTTGAAATGCATTAATTACGCTGTCATATTTCCCAAATGTGACGTCATTGCCGTCAATTGTATCGATTTATGCCCCGGCCCGCCGACTGCTTCCAGATCTCTCATCCGGCTCGCGCCCTAAAAAGGTTGCCGGCTCCTGGGTTAAGGGATAGGAAGGCGGGTACCCCGGCTGACATTTGATAATATATTGAGCAAACTACTAGTGGTAGCGCAATATAACTACCACTACAACGTTCCAAATTGAATGCAGAATGATTCTAGGTGTTCATATTTTTGGGGTGAAAAAATGATATAAAAATATGAACACCTATAATGATTCTGCATTCAATTTGGAACGTTGCAGTGGTAGTCATATTGCGCTACCACTAGTAGTTCGCTCAATATATTGTCAAATGTCAGACGGGGTACTAGCTTAACACGGGCGGCCTCGCGCCCGGTCGCCTTTTTGGTCTGCACAAGATGGCGGCCGGCATAGACCAGTCTTCCGGCCAATGAGCATTCCATATTATAGAGTTCAGTGGGTCAGACAAAGTTGACGACAGGCAGGCCATTGTGGTGGCAGCAGACAGCTCAGATGGTGTAACTTGTGCGGACTGATCCGCCATTTGTTTATTTCGAGCCTGCTGGAGCGCTTTCCATATCTTCTGATAAAGGGATGGTGGTTATCAGAGTCCAGTGTGACACGATGGTGCTTCCTGTATGCCTACCCGTAAATATGATTGAACAGATGCACTCTTCTTGTCTCTTTGAATATTGCACCATTTCATAATGTGGACATAGGTACTAACTAGGTAGTCCTTAAGAAGCATGCCCATTGTTTGCTAAGCACAAAGCCAATGTATTCACTGTCTGTGTCGTTGAGACCGCACTTCTTCCGTTTCGGAGTAATTCGGATTCGGACATCATTGTCAGTCGTTTCTAGCCAGACAACAGGTAGGGTAACGAAGGAGTATGTTCTGTGCCAGCGTCCTTACACGCTGTTCTGAGAGAGGCGTCAACGGGGTCTGAGCGAGTTGCTTATGCTACAGAACGAACCAAAATATATCGTCCAAGTTTGTCAGCACCTGATTGAATGATTCGCTTCATCGCTTCGCACATTGATAGTGATCATGATCAGAATCTTGTGAGGAGCGATCCAACCGCGACATTCTTATCCCGTTATTTGCCAAATGAGCATTGACATGGTGTTGACTTATGCTCCTCTACGCATCCGCCTAGAGCGGCATCCGCCGTATGGGATGGCTCTCATCAGACAGTTTGACTGGACTTGCCATGCACCAGCTGCGCAGAAAACCGCCACCAATGGCAGTCATAGTTCATAAAACCGTCAACAGATGTCCCCCCATCACGGGCTTTCTCACAGACGGAGCAAACCTTAACCGGAACCCAGAAACCCCACCCGAAGCTGTTTGTTTATGTCCTCATTGCGCTCCGCTAGACGATCGAGATGAAGTGATTCGCTTCGATGGAGAGGGAGTGATCCGTTTCATAAAGCGTGATGACCAATTTTCTCGCCACTGCACAGTGGGCGTTCCGGCCGGTTTAGCCTCGCGGAACTCCAAAAAATAAATTACCGAGTGTGATAACAAAATGTATATCAATCGACTGCAAAATGTCCATTGATCACCAATATCACATTAATTTGATCATTCGATGTTCTTCGTAGAGGAATGGGACCTTAAACACAAGAGACACATCAAATCAAATAGACACATCAAACACATCACCTTTAAAAACTCATCATTCACAGGCGATTTAAACGTTCTGGCAAATGTGATGAGGCAATATGCTTGCATTTTCCGCACCTAGTGTGTTATAGTGTGATGTAATGATATGGTGTCGTGCATATGATAGATCTAGATCTAGAAGATTGAGCAAATCAATAAGCCAAATAAATATTAAATATATCGCCTTATCTCTGTTGATGCCTAAAATTAATATCATTAAATTCGATAGTGCCGATATCATAAGTATCATCAGGTAGCGAATCAAAACTAGCAACAGGATATGCACTGGGATCTTATATAACGGGTCAAGCTACAAAAAGTTGCGCAAACTTGCGCCTCAGCCTTTTATGTAACATTTTGCAAGAAGTTTCCGTATTTACTTGAGCGCCCGGATGTAGGAACCCAGCGCATGGTATATGATCTAAGCTCGCATTTGAAGGCTTTTATTTCAACGATGATATAAAACCACCACTAAACTACAGCGGGCTCAGAAGCGTCCTCATTGGTTGGTGGACATACTGTCACAGCATCACAGCAGAGCGTCACAGCAGCAGTGATAGTGACTAGCTGTAACTCGTCATAGTGCTGTGAAATGTGTGAAGAATTAAATAAATGCAAGGTTAATGAACAAGGTCTACCTCTACCTGGAATAGTCCCATAAAGTATACATGCGCACATAATAAATAGTGTGAAATGTACGTCTGCCGAAGCATCAATTATCTAAGGACATGGCAAAAAAATGACTTGTGTCCAAGCTTACCGGAACCGAGTTGTCAAATATACCTAGGTTTCGTTTTTGAACGTTTCGAATAATATTCATGCGTTTATCTGAGACGATTGGCCCTCGGAAGACCAATATACAATATGGCACAATGCATTGCGCATTTAGCAGTTGTGCTTGTAGCAGATATGTACTAATTTAATGTATGTGTCTTGTACACCCCGAGGATACACCAAGAGCAAAATGTTGGGTTATCTATTTGGGATAGCCATTAGATCGTCGTGCCCCAAGTTCTACAACAAATCTTATCTTTCAAGTTCTAACCACATTTTTACCATATTTCCTGATGTGGAAAAGCCTAACCCTAATTCAAAGCAGGAATACATTTATGATGGTAAATTTGCACAATTTGTGTGAAAATGTACGATCTCTCAACATGGCATACAAACATAAACATAGCAAACATTAAACAAGTCAGCAAAGGCCAGCCAGCAAACAAGCGAAACGTTTCGAACGCTGCCGGAAACGTTTTCTGGATACCTCAAAAACCTCATTATTGCACGCTATTGAAATTATTAGTGTTGCAAAATCATATTAGCCCGCGAGTTAATTGGGGGGGGGCTATCCCCCCCCGTTATTTTGCGATATCTCCTAAACCAACACCGGTATCATCAACAAACTTTCAGTACCCTCTCTCACATCAATTTTACACGTTTGTTGAAGGAAAAAGATTAGCTTATGATAGGTCAACCGGGAATGACGTCAGAGTGACGTCATGTTCTGCGGTTTTTGTTGAACAAATTTTCGATTCGGATTTTTTCGGATTTTCGAGTTTTATTGAAATTCAAAAGTTTGAGAAGTCCCCAAAAAGACCCCAAAATATAGTTTTTGCAATATTTTCCAAACAAATCAGTTATCCAACACTGGAATATATGTGATCGAGACGTGTCCAGTGAATATGTGTACCAAATTTGAAGTCGATATCGTCAAAAATGCCTTACTTATGACCTTTCAAAGACGAAAATCGACCACCTCTCACAGCATTACCATGCATAAAAAATGCATTTACGTTTTTGCTTTTTACTTCTATTTCTATGGAATACACAATCTTATAGGGTCATGTTTAGGGTTCGAGACGAAAAAAAACCATAAACATGCGTTACAACGCCTAATGACCGTAATCAGCAGTTTGACCTCGTGACCTCAGATGATCTTGACCTGACCCAAGGTCATAAAAAGCTTAGAATGGTACTTAGAAGTGTCAGACACACGAATCGTACCGATTTATTGACTGCTTATGCGTTATCGCAATTTTGCGCGACAATTCCATCCACCGAGACCTTTATGACACGGTCAAACATTGTCTTTGACGTGACCTGTGACGTCATCGGTGACCCCGAGGTCATCAATATTAGGTTTCCCCCACACATTTTCAAGGGACATCGAATGCCGTTTGAATTGGTAAAATCGGTCCAGTAATTCCGGAGATCCGATGAGTTCCAAATTGTAACCCTAATGTTCTATATTGCAACTTGCAAGCAATCCCCGCTTTACAAAAGCCCTGCAACATGTCCGCTAGTTAACGTAATGTATTCCTTGATGAATTGGCTTTCTAATGATGTTTTACTGGTTAATGCATGTTGTAAGGTAAAAAGGTTATAGGGGTTAATAGGTTTCGCGAGGCTAAATCATCTTTTACGCCCACTGTGCACTGGGGCATTCTACGACAAATCGACCAAAAATAATTAAATTTGACACCCTCATATTATTGAAAATTTTGAAAGTTGGTTTATATGGTAATCTTGGGCGCTACAGCCAGCTGTGACAATCTTTTCTTCAGATCAACGGTCACCGAGTTATAGCCTCGGGCATTGTTGAGGTCATGTTGTAAGGCCATCTTTGATCTCCTGTAGCTTGTCAACGAACAGGACGAACGTAATATAATTGCATATTTTTATAGTTTTTTTATAAATTTAGTCCGAATGTTTTGTATGGATGGATTTCCGAGGTCAGGACCCACGCTAAGCAGAGCTTGTTGCGCAGGTCCTAACCTCACCACCCGATCGCGCAATTCCTGTTGGCCGGCAGAATTTAGAGACGAAAGTTGTACGTGCCCGACATACCTGGACACGGTCCGCCCCGCTCACTGACGTCACCTGACCTTGAGTGCGACCGCTGCCACCGGTCGCAGGCCATCCCAGTCGGGAGCAAACAGCGAGCGCCGAAGCGACTCGAACCCGGGCTGCCACACCGGGATAGGTCAGAAGTCCAGCGCTCTCCCACTGAGCTACAGGGGCGGACATATGGGGGCGGACAT
This sequence comes from Chirona hameri, assembly GCA_036785665.1. NCBI lineage: Eukaryota > Metazoa > Arthropoda > Thecostraca > Balanomorpha > Balanidae > Chirona > Chirona hameri. The sequence continues at coordinate 19,986 of JAXIVJ010007354.1, read as the reverse complement.
ATACAGGGGCGGACATACATATGGTTGAGCTCGCACTGATGCGAGGAAACTTGGCAATTTCGGATTTCTATGTTTTCCACGTGACCTCGTGACCTAGTTTTCCATGAAATACCTTGATTTGTGGCACCTCAAAATTTGCATTTTTGTCTGAAGCCAAATCAGTCTTTGTGAATATATTTTTGTAATGTTAAAAAAACGTTTTGCTTATAAAGAGCAGGTACTTTTAAGCTTCGCAAGAACTCCGGTAGGCGGCGCTGCGAACACATATCTGTGTATCTTCGGACTGGGTAGAGATATCGATATGCAGTAAACGACAGTGGATAGGTCTAAGTATTCTGAGACGAAAATGTACAAATACTTCTGTGATTTGAGGTCAAGGTCAAGGTCATATTCAAGGTCAAATATTGAAATTGCGACCTTAATATGACCTTGACTTTGGTAGAGATATCGAGATGCAGTAAACGACAGTGGATAGGTATAAGTATTCTGAGAAGAAAATGTAAGAATACTTTTGTGATCTGAGGTCAAAGGCAAGGTCATATGTAAGGTCAAATATTGAAATTGCGACCTTAAATATGACCTTGACCTTGACCTCAGATCACAAAAGTATGTATTACATTTTCGTCTCAGAATACTTAGACCTATCCACTGTCGTTTGCCGCATCTCGAAATCTCTACCCAGTCCAGAGATACACTTACATGTGTTCAAAACGTTACCTGCAATATTTGACCTTAAATACGACCTTGACCTCAGATCACAAAAGTATTAATACATTTTCCTCTCAGAATACTTGGACCTATCCACTGTCGTTTACTGCATCTCCATATCTCTACCCAGTCCGAAGATACACAGATGTGTTCGCAGCGCCGCCTACCGGAGTTTTTGCAAGGCTTAAAGTATTATTTATCAAGGTAACTTAATAACTAGGTAGCGCGAGTTTGCCGCTTTTCAACACATGGGGTGCTTCAACAATGGGTGCATGGTTTGACAACTAAGTAAAATTTGTATCCTAAACCAGACATATTTTGGAAAAGTATTGTATACCATTACTTGATGAAATGAATGTAATGAATGGAAATGGAAATGAATTTAATTATACAACTTTTCAATGATTATTTGTTTTATAAACATCCAATTAAAAGTTCATTTTGGTGGTAAATAGATGAGGCGGCAAAGCACTTATACATTGAGGTTCCTGTTAACCACATGTGACCAAACCGGCGCAGCTGACGCTATTGCAATTAGATAAGGCGCCAATATACTTATACATTGAGATTCCTGTTAACCCGCGCCGTGCCGGGGGGGGGTGTTAACCCCCCCCCCCCCCCCCCCCTCAGGTTTTTCGAGGATAGCGAAAAAACGGCGGCGCGCAGCGCCGCCGTTGACACAGCTGTTCGGGCATCAATTGCCCACATTATGTATAAAAAAACATCGGGTCATCTCAGGTCAGGTCACCAGACCAGGTCACGTGACCCCACCTCCAAAAAAAACTTGTGGTAAAAAAAACAGTCACAGTTTTTAGATGATCGGTTTTATACTTACAGGATTTTATAAGGTCATATGTATCTACAATTTGTTTATTTTGAATTTTGTATATCAGCGACCTAAGGTCGGGTCAATTTCGTGACCTCCCCATTATAAGTCAATGGGGAAATATTCAAATGCTTCCTATTCCAAAGATACGCAAGATATCAGTCTAATTCCTTCTGGATCATGTTATTATAGGCCATTCTTGATGACCTAGGTGCCATTTTTGTTCACTGACCACTACAGGGTCAGCCGAGGTCATCAGAGGTCACCAACAATTGTATGTCAATAACTCTCGACATAATGACGATAAAGAAGTGAAACCGACACCAATGTGTTTGTCTCATCGAGGTACATCTTCCCATATGCAACATGACCTACTTGGGTCACCACATGACCTTGACCTTAGGTCAAATTGTTAAGTTAACTTAACAAGGTCACCATATATATCATTCAAAGCGCCTTGACAATATAAACACAATGACGTAAAGAGTTTTCCGTTATCTTTATTAAGTAAAAAGTTAATAGCAAAAAACGATTTAGCAAAAACACTGCATTTTTTTTCTTTTTGACCTCTGGAGCCTCAAATATTGACCTGAGATCAAATCTGAGGACACCTTAGCGATTACAAATTGCACTGGCTGGCGTTGGTTTTTTCCGTTTCTTTCTAACTATCATCGTTTCTGAGATATATGGGAATTTCTGGAGCAATGTCCTAAAACAGGAAAATTTGACCTTTGATGACCTCTGGTGACCTCAATATTGGCTTTAGGAAAAAATATCTTAAAGTACTTTCGAATGTGCTTCTCGAGAGCTTTCGAACACGCTTTTCTGCGTCTTTCTAGCCCTTTTAGTTTTCGAGTTGGAGGGGGGGGGGTGTCTAAACACCCACCACACCACCACCCACCACCCACCACCCACCACCCACCACCCACCACCCACCACCCACCACCCACCACCCACCACCACCACCACCACCCACCCCCCCCCCCCCCCCCCGGCACGGCGAAGTTGGTGCCGAGCACCGGTACGGCGCGGGTTAACTTCATGTTAGTTGAGTTAACCAAACCCGCAGCTGGCGCTGTTGTAATTGGATGAGGCGGCAATCCACTTATACATTGAGGTTCCTGATAACTCTTTGCTATTCGGTATCTCCGGAATCGGAGGACCAATCATCAGGTGGCCCTTTCTTCTGATGCCTCAAACCCGCGCCCCTGCTCTTTATAGGCAAAACTTCTTTTTAACTTTTTTTTTAAAGAATATTCATAAAGACTGGCTTCAGAGAAGAAAAAAATGCAAATTTTGAGGTCCCACATATCAAGGTATTTCATGGAAAACTAGGTCACGAGGTCAAGGGTAAAAACAAAAATTCGAAATTGCCCAAAGTTTCCTCCCATCAGTGCGAGCTCAACCATATGCAATTATATTACGTTCGTGCTGTTCGTTGACAAGCTACAGGCGATCAAAGATGGCCTTACAACATTACCTCTCAAAAATGCCCAAGGCTATAACTCGGTTACCGTTTATTTGAAAAATGTAAGATTGCCACAGCTGGCTTTAGCGCCCGAGAATACCCTATAAACCCACTTTCAGAATTTTCAAAAATATGAGGGTGTCAAGCCTTGGTCGACTTCTCGGGGAATGCCCCCACTGCCAACGGCATGATCATTGACAATGATCATGACTTATTTCCCTGCATAACGTGATCATTTAAAGGGAAATAATGACCTATCTTCCCAGAAAAAAAGGAATTATCACTTGAAATCGACGGATGAGACCAAAATATAATGTAAATTGATCACATTTTACATATAAATATTCCTACCGAAAGATATTTCAAGTTAAAGTTGATAAGCGTTCCACAGTTTTAAGGACCGGTACTGTACTTGGTAACGAATTTCGGTTCCCACCAAAATCCGGTATTGCTTTTTGACGAAATGGTATGAAAAATGTCTTGCACTCTGTCTATGATGATGTGCCCCACTATCCTTAACCCGCGCACTGCAGGGGGGGTAATTCCCCCCCCCCCCCTCCCCTCAGGTTTTTCAAAAATAGCGGAAAAAACGGCGGCGCTGCGCGCCGCCGGGTTTTGGCACACCTGTTAGGACATCAATTGAGCACACTTTGACAAAAATAACCTCCGGTCATCTCAGGTCAGGTCACCAGACCAGGTCAAGGGTGTTTGCACCTCCAAAAATGTTTGCAGTTGTGCCAAAGCCAGAGTTTTTCACCGATCAGTTTGAAACTTACAGGATGTCATGAGGGCATAAGTACTTACAATTCGTTTATCTCGGAATTTTGATATCGGTGACCTAAGGTCAGGCCAATTTCGTAACCTCCCATAATAAGTCAATGGGGAAATATACAAATGCTTCCCATTTCAAGGATATGCATGATATCAGTCCAATTACTTCTGGATAATGTTATTATAGGATATTCTTGATGATCCAAGTGTAAGTTTTGTTCAGTAACCCATATAGGGTCATTTGAGGTCATGCGAGGTCACCATCACTTTTTCAATAACTCCCGACATAATGCAGATACATAAGTAAAACAGACATCAATGTGTTTGTCTCGTCGAGACACGTCTTCCCATATGCAACATGCCCTACTTGGTTCACCACTTGAGCTTGACCTGAGGTCACATTTTTTAGTTAACTTAACAAGGTCAACATGTATATCATTCGAAGCACCTTGACAAGATAAACACAATGGCGTAAACAGTTTTCCGTTATCTTTATTAAGTATAAAGTAAATAGCGAAAACGATTTAGCAAAAAAACGGATTTTTCCCTTTTTTGACCTCTGCAGCCTCAAATGTTGACCTAAGATCAAATTTGAGGACACCTTACCGATTGGAAATTGCACTGGCTGGCGTTTGCTTTTTTCCGTTTGTTTCCAACTAGCATAGTTTCTGAGATACATGGGAATTTCTGGAGCGATGTCCTAAAACAGGAGAAAAAAGGAGGAAAATTTGACCTTTGATGACCTCTGGTGACCTCAATTTTGACCTGACCTAAAACAATACTGAAATACTTTCGATAGAACATGTATCAAGCTATCAAATACCGTTGGCTGCTTCTCGCTACGTAGCGTAGTTTTCGAGATCTCAACGGGGCGGGCTAGTTTTCGAGATCTCAACGGGGGGGGTGGGGGTAGAACCCCCCCCCCCCCCCTTAGGAATATTGGGAATATCTCAACAACAAATGCAGATATCGACGCCAAACTTTCAGTACCTCTCAGAGCATCATTTTTACACCTTTTGTGCAAAAAATAAAGCAATTTCATCAAGAAGTTTTTCGAAATATAGTGAATTTAGTGACGTCACTAAACACGATTTTTACACAAAAATCGGCTAAACTTTGCTTAGCCGTACAAGTGCCACATTTGAAGCAAAATGCAATCGAAAAACGATAAAAGGTAGAAAATTGCAAGGGCTACAAACCAGCGATCTCGAAATTGCGAAAATGTTGGTTTTTTACCTCAAATAATAAAAAAAATGCCACAAAATAAAAAAAATTGCAAAGATATTTTATTTATAAAAAACGGAATATGTCAGATGACATATGGGCAACTACCATAACAAATTTCAAAACGATATCATATGTTTTGACTGACATGGCATATAAAGTATGGGTAAATCATGACGGTCATATTTTGAAATTGCGGTTTTTTACCTTTATTGACCAGATACAGACAAATAAATACCAGCACTGTATTTTTTTTAAGATAAAACTGATATAGAAACATGCTTTTTCATTTATATTTATAAATTTCAAATTTTGACCTTCAGTGACCTCAACTTGACATGAACTTGACACTAACTTCACGTAAATGAAGTCAGGTGGTAACATGAGTATCACTATCGAATTATACGCGTAAAAACATCCATAAAACATGTGCTGCATGACTTCCGTAGATATTTTGTGTATAGTGACCTTTTGTGACCTGACCTCGACCTTGATCTTTCCAACAATCTCACTTTAGCTCATGTGGGATATGTATCATACCTTTGACAGCACTTTGGGTGATCATATGCGCAATCGAAGGCCATGGATGGCAAGTATTGTCCATAAACTCAAATACCTCATTTTTTATAAATTTAGTCCGAATGTTTTTGAATGGGTGGATTTCCGAGGCCAGGCCCCGCACTAAGCATAGCTTGTTGCGCAGGCCCTGACCCCACCACCCGATCAAGCAATTCCTGGCGTCCGGTAGAATTTAGAAGCGAAAGTTGTACGTGCCCGACATACCTGGACACGGTCCGCCACGCCCTCTGACGTCACCTGACCTTGAGTGCGACCGCTGCCACCGGCCACAGGCCATCCCAGTCAGGGGCAAATAGCGAGCGCCGAAGCGACTCGAACCCGGGCTGCCACTACCGGGTGAGGTCAGAAGCCCAGCGCTCTCTCAACTGAGCTACAGGGGCGGACAGATTTTGACGTTTGACTTGACCGTGACCTGACATGTGACCTTAATTTGAAATTGTTAAGTGTGTGTTAGGTTTATCTCATTGGGCGCTTTCGAATGCCGCCTTGCGCGTCCCGCTGCGATCATTGGTTCGGAAGATACTAAGCCCCCCCCCCCCCCCCCCCCCCAGTGAGTTGTGTTACAGAATATACCCCCGTGAATGCCGGGTTAATGGCTGAGAGCCTCAATTTAAAAAAAAAATCGTCATACTGGTTCATTTATTTCCAACATTAGGAGTTGTATATTGTTTTGTCTCTGGTTGTATATAATACAATGCTTTAGCTTATCAATACAAAATCACGTTTCCAAAACAATCAATATACAATCGAAAAAGTGGCAATGAAATCGGAGGTTCATGTATGCACCCAACGGCGACCTATCTAATGTCGGCGATTTGTATCGGGGACATTGTCCAACGTTGAAAAGATGCATACAAAAGCGCCAGATATGTTGGGTTTCCAATAGTGGAGGGAAAACACCGATCATGAACTTCGAAAGAAGTATATGTATTTGCTTTTAATTTTCCAAACTTCCAACTTTGAATGAGGGAATAATTTTATTTCATTCTTAAATGTATATCACATCGTTTGTATACCATAACGGTAGCCTAAGAAATTGTTGCTAAAAAATCAAAAGGTCATAATTTCCCTTTAAACGGTAAAATATGTAACGGATCTCTAAGCGCCCCGTGTGGTAGGTCTACCCACGTGGGTCAGTTGTCCGGGACGTAGCAAGGCGTGGTGTGTACTACATCCCCATGTGGTTAAAGTCTCTGCAGCACCTACCCGTATTGGAGAGTTGTCCCGGACCTACCCGTATTGGAGAGTTATCCCGGACCTACCCGTATTGGAGTTGTCCCGGACCTACCCGTGTTCGAGAGTTGTCCCGGACCTACCCGTGTTGGAGAGTTATCCCGGACCTACCCGTATTGGAGAGTTGTCCCGGACCTACCCGTGTTGGAGAGTTGTCCCGGACCTACCCGTATTGGAGTTGTCCCGGACCTACCCGTGTTCGAGAGTTGTCCCGGACCTACCCGTATTGGAGTTGTCTCGGACCTACCCGTGTTCGAGAGTTGTCCCGGACCTACCCGTGTTGGAGAGTTGTCCCGGACCTACCCGTGTTGGAGAGTTGTCCCGGACCTACCCGTGTTGGAGAGTTGTCCCGGACCTACCCGTGTTGGAGAGTTGTCCCGGACCTACCCGTATTGGAGTTTTCCCGGACCTACCCGTGTTCGAGAGTTGTCCCGGACCTACCCGTATTGGAGTTGTCTCGGACCTACCCGTGTTCGAGAGTTGTCCCGGACCTACCCGTGTTCGAGAGTTGTCCCGGACCTACCCGTGTTGGAGAGTTGTCCCGGACCTACCCGTATTGCAGAGTTGTCCCGGACCTACCCGTGTTGGAGAGTTGTCCCGGACCTACCCGTATTGGAGAGTTGTCCCGGACCTACCCGTGTTGGAGAGTTGTCCCGGACCTACCCGTGTTGGAGAGTTGTCCCGGACCTACCCGTGTTGGAGAGTTGTCTCGGACCTACCCGTGTTGGAGAGTTGTCTCGGACCTACCCGTATTGGAGAGTTGTCCCGGACCTACCCGTGTTGGAGAGTTGTCTCGGACCTACCCGTGTTGGAGAGTTGTCCCGGACCTACCCGTATTGGAGAGTTGTCCCGGACCTACCCGTATTGGAGAGTTGTCTCGGACCTAGCCGTGTGGGCGAGTTGTCTCGGACCTACCCGTATTGGAGAGTTGTCTCGGACCTAGCCGTGTGGGCGAGTTGTCTCGGACCTACCCGTGTTGGAGAGTTGTCCCAGACCTACCGGTGTGGGCGAGTTGTCTCGGACCTACCCGTGTTGGAGAGTTGTCCCGGACCTACCCGTATTGGAGAGTTGTCCCGGACCTACCCGTGTTGGAGAGTTGTCCCGGACCTACCCGTGTTGGAGAGTTGTCCCGGACCTACCCGTGTTGGAGAGTTGTCCCGGACCTAGCCGTGTGGGCGAGTTGTCTCGGACCTACCCGTATTGGAGAGTTGTCTCGGACCTAGCCGTGTGGGCGAGTTGTCTCGGACCTACCCGTATTGGAGAGTTGTCTCGGACCTACCGGTGTGGGCGAGTTGTCTCGGACCTACCCGTGTTGGAGAGTTGTCCCGGACCTACCCGTGTTGGAGAGTTGTCCCGGACCTACCCGTGTTGGAGAGTTGTCCCGGACCTACCCGTATTGGAGTTGTCTCGGACCTACCCGTGTTGGAGAGTTGTCCCGGACCTACCCGTATTGGAGAGTTGTCCCGGACCTACCCGTATTGGAGAGTTGTCTCGGACCTACCCGTATTGGAGAGTTGTCCCGGACCTACCCGTGTTGGAGAGTTGTCCCGGACCTACCCGTGTTGGAGAGTTGTCTCGTACCTACCCGTATTGGAGAGTTGTCCCGGACCTACCCGTGTTCGAGAGTTGTCCCGGACCTACCCGTGTTGGAGAGTTGTCTCGGACCTACCCGTGTTGGAGAGTTGTCCCGGACCTACCCGTATTGGAGAGTTGTCCCGGACCTACCCGTATTGGAGAGTTGTCTCGGACCTAGCCGTGTGGGCGAGTTGTCTCGGACCTACCCGTATTGGAGAGTTGTCTCGGACCTAGCCGTGTGGGCGAGTTGTCTCGGACCTACCCGTGTTGGAGAGTTATCCCGGACCTACCCGTATTGGAGAGTTGTCCCGGACCTACCCGTGTTGGAGAGTTGTCCCGGACCTACCCGTATTGGAGAGTTGTCCCGGACCTACCCGTGTTGGAGAGTTGTCCCGGACCTACCCGTATTGGAGAGTTGTCCCGGACCTACCCGTGTTGGAGAGTTGTCCCGGACCTAGCCGTGTGGGCGAGTTGTCTCGGACCTACCCGTGTTGGAGAGTTATCCCGGACCTACCCGTATTGGAGAGTTGTCCCGGACCTACCCGTGTTGGAGAGTTGTCCCGGACCTACCCGTATTGGAGAGTTGTCCCGGACCTACCCGTGTTGGAGAGTTGTCCCGGACCTACCCGTGTTGGAGAGTTGTCCCGGACCTACCCGTGTGGGCGAGTTGTCCCGGACCTACCCGTGTGGGCGAGTTGTCTCGAACCTACCCGTGTTGGAGAGTTATCCCGGACCTACCCGTATTGGAGAGTTGTCCCGGACCTACCCGTGTTGGAGAGTTGTCTCGGACCTACCCGTATTGGAGAGTTGTCCCGGACCTACCCGTGTGGGCGAGTTGTCTCGAACCTACCCGTGTGGGCGAGTTGTCTCGGACCTACCCGTGTTGGAGAGTTGTCCCGGACCTACCCGTGTGGGCGAGTTGTCTCGGACCTACCCGTGTTGGAGAGTTGTCCCAGACCTACCGGTGTGGGCGAGTTGTCTCGGGCCTACCCGTATTGGAGAGTTGTCCCAGACCTACCCGTGTTGGGGAGTTGTCCCAGACCTACCCGTGTGGGCGAGTTGTCTCGGACCTACCCGTGTTGGAGAGTTGTCCCAGACCTACCGGTGTGGGCGAGTTGTCTCGAAACTACCCGTGTTGGAGAGTTGTCCCGGACCTACCCGTATTGGAGAGTTGTCCCGGACCTACCCGTATTGGAGAGTTGTCCCGGACCTACCCGTATTGGAGAGTTGTCCCGGACCTACCCGTGTTGGAGAGTTGTCTCGGACCTACCCGTGTTGGAGAGTTGTCTCGGACCTACCCGTGTTGGAGAGTTGTCTCGGACCTACCCGTGTTGGAGAGTTGTCCCGGACCTACCCGTGTTGGAGAGTTGTCTCGGACCTACCCGTGTTGGGCGAGTTGTCCCGGACCTACCCGTGTTGGAGAGTTGTCCCGGACCTACCCGTGTTGGAGAGTTGTCCCGGACCTACCCGTGTTGGAGAGTTGTCCCGGACCTACCCGTATTGGAGTTGTCTCGGACCTACCCGTGTTGGAGAGTTGTCCCGGACCTACCCGTATTGGAGAGTTGTCCCGGACCTACCCGTATTGGAGAGTTGTCTCGGACCTACCCGTATTGGAGAGTTGTCCCGGACCTACCCGTGTTGGAGAGTTGTCCCGGACCTACCCGTGTTGGAGAGTTGTCTCGTACCTACCCGTATTGGAGAGTTGTCCCGGACCTACCCGTGTTGGAGAGTTGTCCCGGACCTACCCGTATTGGAGAGTTGTCCCGGACCTACCCGTGTTGGAGAGTTGTCCCGGACCTACCCGTGTTGGAGAGTTGTCCCGGACCTACCCGTGTGGGCGAGTTGTCCCGGACCTACCCGTGTGGGCGAGTTGTCTCGAACCTACCCGTGTTGGAGAGTTATCCCGGACCTACCCGTATTGGAGAGTTGTCCCGGACCTACCCGTGTTGGAGAGTTGTCTCGGACCTACCCGTATTGGAGAGTTGTCCCGGACCTACCCGTGTGGGCGAGTTGTCTCGAACCTACCCGTGTGGGCGAGTTGTCTCGGACCTACCCGTGTTAGAGAGTTGTCCCGGACCTACCCGTGTGGGCGAGTTGTCTCGGACCTACCCGTGTTGGAGAGTTGTCCCAGACCTACCGGTGTGGGCGAGTTGTCTCGGGCCTACCCGTATTGGAGAGTTGTCCCAGACCTACCCGTGTTGGGGAGTTGTCCCAGACCTACCCGTGTGGGCGAGTTGTCTCGGACCTACCCGTGTTGGAGAGTTGTCCCAGACCTACCGGTGTGGGCGAGTTGTCTCGAACCTACCCGTGTTAGAGAGTTGTCCCGGACCTACCCGTATTGGAGAGTTGTCCCGGACCTACCCGTATTGGAGAGTTGTCCCGGACCTACCCGTATTGGAGAGTTGTCCCGGACCTACCCGTGTTGGAGAGTTGTCTCGGACCTACCCGTGTTGGAGAGTTGTCTCGGACCTACCCGTGTTGGAGAGTTGTCTCGGACCTACCCGTGTTGGAGAGTTGTCCCGGACCTACCCGTGTTGGAGAGTTGTCTCGGACCTACCCGTATTGGAGAGTTGTCCCGGACCTACCCGTATTGGAGAGTTGTCCCGGACCTACCCGTATTGGAGTTGTCTCGGACCTACCCGTGTTGGAGAGTTGTCCCGGACCTACCCGTGTTGGAGAGTTGTCTCGGACCTACCCGTATTGGAGAGTTGTCTCGGACCTACCCGTGTTGGAGAGTTGTCCCGGACCTACCCGTGTTGGAGAGTTGTCTCGGACCTACCCGTGTTGGAGAGTTGTCCCGGACCTACCCGTGTTGGAGAGTTGTCCCGGACCTACCCGTGTTGGAGAGTTGTCTCGGACCTACCCGTGTTGGAGAGTTGTCCCAGACCTACCCGTGTTGGAGAGTTGTCCCGGACCTACCCGTGTTGGAGAGTTGTCTCGGACCTACCCGTGTGGGAGAGTTTTCTCGGACCTCCCCGCATTGGAGAGTTGTCCCGGACCTACCCGTGTGGGCGAGTTGTCTCGAACCTACCCGTGTTGGAGAGTTGTCCCAGACCTACCGGTGTGGGCGAGTTGTCTCGGACCTACCCGTGTTGGAGAGTTGTCTCGGACCTACCCGTATTGGAGAGTTGTCCCGGACCCACCCGTGTTGGAGAGTTGTCCCGGACCTACCCGTGTGGGAGAGTTGTCCCGGACCTACTCATATTGGCGAGTTGTCTCGGACCTACCCGTGTTGGAGAGTTGTCTCGGACCTACCCGTGTTGGAGAGTTGTCCCGGACCTACCCGTGTTGGAGAGTTGTCCCGGACCCACCCGTGTTGGAGAGTTGTCCCGGACCTACCCGTGTTGGAGAGTTGTCCCGGACCTACCCGTATTGGAGAGTTGTCCCGGACCCACCCGTGTTGGAGAGTTGTCTCGTACCTACCCGTATTGGAGAGTTGTCCCGGACCTACCCGTGTTGGAGAGTTGTCCCGGACCTACCCGTGTTGGAGAGTTGTCCCGGACCTACCCGTATTGGAGAGTTGTCCCGGACCTACCCGTGTGGGCGAGTTGTCCCGGACCTACCCGTGTTGGAGAGTTGTCCCGGACCTACTCATATTGGCGAGTTGTCTCGGACCTACCCGTGTGGGAGAGGTGTCCCGGATGTAGCACAGCTCCCCGGTGGAGTCGACTCTGCGTCTCCAGCCGGGCGGCAGCGGCACCAGGGGCACATCTACCTCCAGCACGGGGGTGATAGCCTCGGCGGCCGGCCGGGGCTGATCGGTAGTCTTGTCTGGACTGGCAGCCGGCTGGCGGGGACAGGGGCACGGGGCAGGTCAGCTACACACCAGATATAGCAGATAGGCACGGGATATAGCTGCACCACAATCACCAGTCCGTAACGTGACACACCACCAACATGATCACCACTCGTAATATTATATCACGTCCAGATCATACACCACTCAGATCCATCCCGTGTATTATCGCGAGGTCGATCTTCAGAGTGGCGAATAGCAACGGTTAAGGCTCATTGTGCAAGTCGAGGAAACTACGAGTGTCACCTATCGATTCCCGACTCATAACCAGCCGAGATCAGTCAGTGTCCGGATCTCAAGGACAATTAGTGGCAACAGCTCACATTGGCGTGGGAATCATGCGACACTCATCAGACTGGGGCATACGGGCGGCATACGGGCGCCGCAAATGTCACGGTCGGAATCATGCGACACTCATCAGACTGGGGCATACGGGCGGCATACGGGCGCCGCAAATGTCACGGTCATATGGCAACCATAGAATACATCATTAGAAAGGCCAGGAAGCCGTGAGCGCAGTCCGCCCTGGAACCGACAAACCCTGCACACGGACAGATGACCCCACCGAGCGTCCCTGCCCCGCGCCCAGCCGTACCGACTTGACGTATCTGCGCGGCGGCTTCCACGTGCTGCACTTGGTGTCCACGTTGTAGTAGTACTTCCGGCCGCGGTGAAGGTACTCTCCCCAGCCTTCGTGTAGACTGCGGACCGCCGTCTCGAGGATGTGTGGCACGGGAGGTGGCTGCCGCGATTGAAGTGATGATACCTGCGGCGGCGAGAGACAGTTAGATAGACGATGTATCGCTGCGATGACTCTACCCAGGACAAGGAGCTCGTCATAGTACTGATTAGAACCGGTCGATTGACACTTGATAGATGCTTAAAAGGAATACAAACCCTTATCCACTTCAATGTTTTTATCAGCCATCGCTTTCTAAGGCATTACATTCCCTTTAACCCGCGCCGTGCCGGTGCTCGGCGCCACCTTCGCCGTGCGGGGGGGGGGGGCGTTTCGACGCCCCCCCCCCCCCCCCTCGAACTCGGTTCCTATGGGGCGTAGACAAAAACCGAAAACAACGTTCGAAAGCTCGTCAAAAAACATTTTGAACTATTTCGGACATTTTTTATCAGGTAAATATTGAGGTCACCAGAGGTCATCAAAGGTCAGATTTTCCAGTTTTAGGACTTCGCTTCGAACATCCCCAAATATCTCGGGAACTATGATAACTAGGAACAAACGGCAAAAACCATCGAAAGCTCTTCGAAAATGCATTTGCACTTGGTGTCCTCAGATTTTAGCTCAGGTCAATGCTGCCGTAAAAAAGTCAAAACCGATCACGTCAGCTTTCTAGCAAAAATAACATTTTACAGGAGAGCCATTTGTGTGTAGGGAGTCGACCACTTTACGGATCGATATAAAAAAATATATGGGGAGATGCGCAATCACAAATGTGTACATGCTATATTTAGATATATTTCAATTTATCATATATTTCGAGATATCACCGAAATTGGGTTCTGCCAAGCCAATTTTTTGCAAGCACTCAAAGTCAAAAACCAATACGTCTTCAGACGCTGTCAAAATCCATCACGTAGTATCACCGCAACGTAACCAAAAGCCACTACGTCATTGTTGGCAGGCAAAATCCCATACGTAGGCACTATGTGATTTACTAATGCAGCAAAATTAGCACGTGATGGATTTTGTCTGCAAAAGGTTATATAAATGAATGGAATGTTTGGTGAAAATGAATGAACATAGTATCTACATTAATATTTGACTAGCCTGTCACCCCAGCTTGTCTCTCCAATGCAAATGTGGGTACTGGTTGTTAAGATCAAGACCCTGGGTGACGTCTGTCTCTCCAATGTACCTATGTTTAACCCAATGTATGTTTAACTGTACTGTGGACTATGATGTCCGTCTCCCTATTGTATATTGAAGTAGCCTATTCCCGGGCGACATATTTTAACCGGCGCGGCACTGGGGTCTCCATCCGAACGTGCGGTGCTGGGGGGGGGGGGGGGTAAATTTTACCCCCCCCCTCGTATCTTCCGAACCAATAACCGCAGCGAGACGCGCAAGGCGGCGATCGAAAGCTCTCAGTGAGAAGAATCTAACGCATGCCCGAAATTATTAACATAAGGTCACATGTCAGGTCACGGTCAGGTCAAGTGTCAAAATTTAAGTATTTGGGTTTTTGGGCTATACTTTCCATCCAAAGCTTTGTATTGCAACTGTTATCTCACAAAATGCTCTCAAATGTATAATGCATCTCCCGCATAAGTAAAAGTGAAATTTTAAGCAAAGGTCAAGGTCAGGTCACAAAAGGTCACAGGTCTACGAAAGCCATGCGACACATGTTGTATGGGTTATTTTACACGTATAATTCGATAGAAGCAGCCATTTTCACAGCCTGACACCATATAATCGCCCTCAGGTCAAGGTCAGGTCACAACAAGGTCAAAATTTGAAATTGATTAATCTAAATAAACATTGCATGTTCCTAGACTAGTTTTGTCTTCGAAATACAGGGGTGGCATTTATTTGTCTGTATCTGGTCAGTAAAAGCCAAAAACACGCAATTAAAAAAATGACGTCATGAGTTACTTATTCTTAGAGAGCCATAAGTCAGTCAAAAATAAAGAAATTGCTTTGGAATTTGGTTTGAACATCGTTCATACTCGGTTCTCTAATATTTCTTCCGGTTTTTTAAAATCTTCAAACAAAAAAACTTTTGTGGAAATTCTTCCCCAAAAAATCAGTTTTTTGCATTTTTGGGGGTCAAAAACCCACAATTTTGAACATCTGTGCGGGGGGCGGGGGGTGTGCGCGGGGTGCGTGAGGGTGCGTGAGGGTACGTGAGGGTACGTGTGTGGGTGGGTGTGGGTGTGGGTGTGGGTGTGGGTGTGGGTGTGGGTGTGGGTGTGGGTGGGTGGGTGGGTGGGTGTGTACGTGCGTGCGTGCGTGCGTGCGTGCGTGCGCGTGCGCGCGCGTGTGTGTGTGTGTGTGTGTGTGTGTGTGTGTGTGTGTGTGTGTGTGTGTGCGTGTGCGTGTGCGTGTGCGTGTGCGTGTGCGTGTGCGTGTGCGTGTGCGTGTGCGTGTGCGTGTGCGTGTGCGTGTGCGTGTGCGTGTGCGCGTGCGCGTGCGCGTGCGCGTGCGCGTGCGCGTGCGCGTGCGCGTGCGCGTGCGCGTGCGCGTGCGCGTGCGCGTGCGCGTGCGCGTGCGCGTGCGTGTGCGTGTGCGTGTGCGTGTGCGTGTGCGTGTGCGTGTGCGTGTGCGTGTGCGTGTGCGTGTGCGTGTGCGTGTGCGTGTGCGTGTGCGTGTGCGCGCGCGGGTGTGCGCGCGCGGGTGTGCGCGCGCGGGTGTGCGCGCGCGGGTGTGCGCGCGCGGGTGTGTGTGTGTGTGTGTGTGTGTGTGTGTGTGTGTGTGTGTGTGTGTGTGTGTGTGTGTGTGTGTGTGTGTGTGTGTGTGTGTGTGTGTGTGTGTGTGTGTGTGTGTGTGTGTGTGTGTGTGTGTGTGTGTGTGTGTGTGTGTGTGTGTGTGTGTGTGTGTGTGTGTGTGTGTGTGTGTGTGTGTGTGTGTGTGTGTGTGTGTGTGTGTGTGTGTGTGTGTGTGTGTGTGTGTGTGTGTGTGTGTGTGTGTGTGTGTGTGTGTGTGTGTGTGTGTGTGTGTGTGTGTGTGTGTGTGTGTGTGTGTGTGTGTGTGTGTGTGTGTGTGTGTGTGTGTGTGTGTGTGTGTGTGTGTGTGTGTGTGTGTGTGTGTGTGTGTGTGTGTGTGTGTGTGTGTGTGTGTGTGTGTGTGTGTGTGTGTGTGTGTGTGTGTGTGTGTGTGTGTGTGTGTGTGTGTGTGTGTGTGTGTGTGTGTGTGTGTGTGTGTGTGTGTGTGTGTGTGTGTGTGTGTGTGTGTGTGTGTGTGTGTGTGTGTGTGTGTGTGTGTGTGTGTGTGTGTGTGTGTGTGTGTGTGTGTGTGTGTGTGTGTGTGTGTGTGTGTGTGTGTGTGTGTGTGTGTGTGTGTGTGTGTGTGTGTGTGTGTGTGTGTGTCGCGCGCGCGGGGCATATTGGCACATGGGGCCCAAACAGCCGGGCCGATTTCGACGCGGGTGGCACCAGTCGATGCGGCAAAACGGGGCACAGATGATGATACCATTTGCGGGTCAATAGATGGCACGTGCCAAGTACCAAAACGTGGGCGCCATCATTTTTTCGTTTTTCGCCTCCTCAGGTCACACGGTTGGTGACAGACTTGCTACTCGCAGGTCACGTGCGCGATACAGCGGCCCAAAATCCATTAATGGCCGCCGCTCCTGAGGGGGCGAAATAAACTCCTCAGGGGGTAAAACCAAATTACCATTTTGAAGGAGCGGGCCTCCGCTGTCAGCTGGTGCCGGCCGGCCGTGGATACTGTGCCGCACAGCAGGATACTGCGCCGCACAGCACCGAGAGCCGGCCGGCACGCCGCCCAGTGGCGACTTGTGGTGACGTCACAGTCTAAGGTCACCGCAACGGCCAGTCAGCGGTGGCCTGGCCGGCTGGGCCAAACTACGGAATTATCGTACGATTTTGACCCAAGGCAATGCCCCGATCGCATTGCCGGCCTCTAGTATATGACATTGGTCACTAATTGCCATATGGCTAGTCGGTGAAAGTGAAAATAATACAATAACGAAACGTTCACAGCAGCATAACACACTTCCCTTTGAGTCCCTACGCGAGAGTTTTCCTTCCTACAGGCGCCGCTTCTTGGCCTGTTTGGTTGTGGCACAGCTTTGTGACCTCTTCCTTTCCACCGGAAAATCCTCTCTTTCAAAATCCTCCGGAAAATGGACGGTGGAGTGCAGTCGGTGGCTCCCGGCCAAGCCGTAAACCGGGATCACGGCCGTGAGGCCGTGGCGGACCGTGATAAGGCGGAGGCCTTCGTCGCCACATACGCCGCCGTCAGCGCACATCCGTTGTAAAACAAATGGGACAGGATCGCCAAAGCCGAGTCCAAACGACTCCACCGTTCGAGTTGCTCCTGCGGGGCGACCGGTCAGACGCCTGCCAGCCCTTCTCCCTACAGGAGCTCGCCCTCCAGCTGCGGAAGATGAAACCAAAAAAGGCCCCCGTCCCCGACGGAGTATGCGCCGAGCATCTTCAGCACCTAGGCCCGCGCGCCAGGGACGCGCTGCTCCGTCTGGTCAACCGCACCTGGCTCCGCGGCGAGATCCCTGCAGACTGGAGGGCTGTCATCATCCCGATCATGAAATCCGGAAAAGACCCGAAACACGTCTCCAGCTATCGCCCCATCGCCCTCACAAGCACTGTCGCTAAACTGGCGGAACGTATGGTGGCAGCACGTCTCTGCCACCTGAGCAACAAGATGAACCTCATGCCGCCTGAGCAGGTCGGCTTCCTCCGGGGCCGTGCCGCGGAGGAAAACCTGGCGAGGCTGGTCCAATCCGTCCAAGACGGATGGAACAGACCGAAGGCTCGTGGCCGCCCGGTGGACGGTGTGACGGCGGACAAATTCATGACATTCCTGACAGCATACGATTTCGCCAGAGCCTACGACACCATTGATCACAAGATGCTTCACGTCAAGCTCCTGCGCCGCCTCCCAAGATGCCTCTCGACATGGATCCACCGTTTCCTGCGCGACCGACGTGCCTGCGTTGAGGTCAACGGGACCCGCAGCAGAGAGCGGCCCTTCAGAGCGGGTCTGCCGCAAGGATCCGTCTTCGCTCCCACGCTCTACACGCTGTGGGCTGCGGACCTGGTGGTGGAGCTCCGCGCGGTGGACCGCACGTCGGTATATATGTACGCCGAAGACACGGCCACCGTCAGGGCGGGCGCCACCATCGAGCAGACCATGCCCCGCGCCCAACAACCGGCAGACATCATGGCGAGGTGGGCTGCCAGGGACAATATGCGTATCGCGGGTCAGAAAACCCAGGTCCTTGTCCTGTCCCAGGCGGCCAGGGACGCCAAGAACATGAGCATCAAAGTGGCTGGCGCGGAGGTGACCGGTGCCGCATCGGTGAAGCTGCTGGGCATGACCTTCGACCGTCTCCTGCACTTCGGACAACACTGCGCCGAGCTGCGCCGGAAAGTCTGACCCCGAACGGCGCAGCTGCGCAAACTCGCTGGACATTCCTGGGGACTCTGCGAGGCGCAGCTCAGAACTGTCGCCAATGGGTACGTCCGCGGAGCTCTGGAGTTCGCCGCAGCAGCGTGGCTCCCTGCGGCTCCCTCCCATGTTGAGCTGGTGGAGCGCGAGCTGCGTGCGGCCGCCAGGGCCGTGACCGGGTGTACCCGGTCGACCCACGGTCACACGCCCTCCTGGCGGAGGCTGGCCTCCCCACCGCACGAGAGCGACGCACCGTCTTAGCCACCAAGATGGTAACGCTGGCGTCCTCGCTGCCGGAGGGGGACCCACTCAGGGCGCTGACTACGACAGACGTCCCCCGCCGCCTCTCTGGCACGACGGGCTGGCGCGACGTCGGCGGGGAGACTCTGGCTGCGCTCGGGATTCTGGACGCCCCCATCGAGTCTCGACAAAGAGTGACCCTGCCTCCATGGACGACGACCGGCGGGATCTCCTTCTGCGCTTCGCTGCCCCCGCCCTGTGGCAGGAGCTCCTCAGCGGAAACCCGACGAGCGGCGGCGGAGAGCCACCTAAGCACCCTACCAGCCGAAGAAGACGAGGCCATCTGGGTGTGGTCGGACGGCTCGGCGGACGCGGGCGTGACCTGCGGCGGCGGAGGAGCCATCGTCCCTCCCTCCCTCCCTCCCTCCCTCCCTCCCTCCCTCCCTCCCTCCCTCCCTCCCTCCCTCCCTCCCTCCCTCCCCTCCCTCCCCCCTCCCTCCCTCCCCTCCCTCCCTCCCCTCCCTCCCTCCCCTCCCTCCCTCCCTCCCTCCCTCCCTCCCTCCCTCCCTCCCTCCCTCCCTCCCTCCCTCCCTCCCTCCCTCCCTCCCTCCCTCCCTCCCTCCCTCCCTCCCTCCCTCCCTCCCTCCCTCCCTCCCTCCCTCCCTCCCTCCCTCCCTCCCTCCCAGGAGTCGAGGGAGGTCAGAGTCCCCGCCGGCCGCCTCTGCTTCGAGCACCCGCGCTGAGCTGGTCGCTGTCAGAGTTGCCCCGACCGCGGTGACCGAGATCGCAGGGCCCGCAACGGAGCGCTCCGTCGTGATCTGCCTGGACTCGCAGGCGGCCCTGCTGTCCCTCGAGAGCGGTCCGCTCGCTCAGACCTCGGAGCGTCCATCTGGCCGCTGCTCGGCTCGCTGACTGCTCGTGGCCAGACCGTGCACCTCCAATGGGTATCGGCCCATTGCGGTATAGCGGGCAACGAGCGGGCCGACACGCTCGCCAAGGAGGCAGCAAGCCTTGAACAAGCACCTGCTCCGATTGATATCCTCCGGAGCCTCACTCGCGCCGCCGCCAGGGCCGCTCGCCGCTCGCAGCAGCGGTCCTGGCCGGACGGATGGTACAAAATCATCTTCCGCGACCCGACTCCCTGGCCCGGTACGCGGCGACGATCGCCAAGCAGCGGTCGACATCCATCAGCTGCGTGCCGGCCACTGGAGCGGCTCCGACCAGTACATGCACCGGATCGGCCGCCGCCAAACTGAAACCTGCCCAGGGTACGACACCGGGTGCCCAGCGACCCGGTGCCGGGTCTGCCAAGAGGAGGCGGACACACCACGACACATCCTCCTGCGGTGCCCCTGCCTGTGCGGGGCCCGCCTCCTCTCGTTGGGGAACATCCACGGCCAGCCTGACCATCTGCAGCGGGCTGCCGGCTACCGCTCATACCAGAGCCGATCGGCTAC
>JAXIVJ010007353.1:0-60000 GCA_036785665.1 Chirona hameri | reverse complement strand
AGATAGATAGATAGATAGATAGATAGATAGATAGATAGATAGATAGATAGATAGATAGATAGATAGATAGATAGATAGATAGATAGATAGATAGATAGATAGATAGATAGATAGATAGATAGATAGATAGATAGATAGATAGATAGATAGATAGATAGATAGATAGATAGATAGATAGATAGATAGATAGAGTAGATAGATAGAGAGATAGATAGATAGATAGATTAGATAGATAGATAGATAGATAGATAGATAGATAGATAGATAGATAGATAGATAGATAGATAGATAAGAGAGATAGATAGATAGATAGATAGATAGATAGATAGATAGATAGATAGATAGATAGATAGATAGATTAGATAGAATAGATAGATAGATAGATTATAGATAGATAGATAGATAGATAGATAGATAGATAGATAGATAGATAGATAGATAGATAGATAGATAGATAGATAGATAGATAGATAGATAGATGAGATTGATAGATAGATAGATAGATAATAGATAGAGTAGATAGATAGATAGATAGATAGATAGATAGGATAGATAGGATAGATAGATAGATAGATAGATAGATAGATAGATGAGATAGATAGATAGATAGATAGATAGATAGATAGATAGATAGATAGATAGATAGATAGATAGATAGATGAGATAGATAGTAGATAGATAGATAGATAGATAGATAGATAGTATATATAATATATATATATATCACCTAATTATTTAGCATTCCGGCCTTCTATTTTAACTTACGATGGCTATATGGCCCACATGACATGTTTACTCCCATTTGTTTATTTATTTGGTATTAATTGATTCAGTCATTTTTGCACCCCTTCCCGCCTTTCGTTAGTTTATTTTTGCACTCACTCACGATTCATTTATCCATTCATTCACTCATAATACATATACATTACGTTCTGGGCCGTGCAAATATACATTGGATGGATTCCATTTAACATCTGTGTTTAAGTCGAAATGAAGAAATGAAAGCAGAGTTGACCACCTTCCCGGTCGGCAGAGGAGGCCCATGCCGAACTTTGCTACGCCAAATGTCTGCTATTGAGAGCCGTGCTCAACTTCGTGGAGGACGAGACGCTCATCAGTCTGGTGAAGGGCGGACTCAAGGTCAAGACGTGCTACTCCTGCTACAGGTGGGCGCAGGGGAGAGTAGGAGCTGCGTGGGCGTATGGGAGGGGGAGCTGCCCGGACTCAGGGTCAAGACGTGCTACTCCTTGCTACAGGTGGGCGCAGGGGAGAGTAGGAGCTGCGTGGGCGTATGGAGGGGAGCCGCCGGACTCAGGTCAAGACGTGCTACTCCTGCTACAGGTGGGCGCAGGGGAGAGTAGGAGCTGCGTGGGCGTATGGGAGGGGAGGTGCCCGGACTCAAGGTCAAGACGTGCTACTCCTGCTACAGGTGGGTGCAGGGGAGAGTAGGAGCTGCGTGGGCGTATGGGAGGGGGAGGTGCCCGGACTCAGGTCAAGACGTGCTACTCTGCTACAGGTGGGTGCAGGGGAGAGTAGGAGCTGCGTGGGCGTATGGGAGGGGGAGGCTGCCCGGACTCGGGTCAAGCGTTGCTACTCCTGCTACAGGTGGGTGCAGGGGAGAGTAGGAGCTGCGTGGGCGTATGGGAGGGGGAGGTGCCCGGACTCAAGGTCAAGACGTGCTACTCCTGCTACAGGTGGGTGCAGGGGAGAGTAGGAGCTGCGTGGGCGTATGGGAGGGGGAGGTGCCCGACTCAAGGTCAAGACGTGCTACTCCTGCTACAGGTGGGTGCAGGGGAGAGTAGGAGCTGCGTGGGCGTATGGGAGGGGAGGTGCCCGGACTCAAGGTCAAGACGTGTTACTCCTGCTACAGGTGGGCGCAAGGGAGAGTAGGAGCTGCGTGGGCTTATGGGAGGGGGAGGTGCCCGAACTCAAGGTCAAGACGTGCTACTCCTGCTACAGGTGGGTGCAGGGGAGAGTAGGAGCTGCGTGGACGTATAGGAGGGGGAGGTGCCCGGACTCAAGGTCAAGACGTGCTACTCCTGCTACAGGTGGGTGCAGGGGAGAGTAGGAGCTGCGTGGGTGTATGGGAGGGGGAGATGCCCGGACTCAAGGTCAAGACGTGCTACTCCTGCTACAGGTGGGCGCAGGGGAGAGTAGGAGCTGCGTGGACGTATGGGAGGGGGAGGTGCCCGGACTCAAGGTCAAGACGTGCTACTCCTGCTACAGGTGGGTGCAGGGGAGAGTAGGACCTGCGTGGGCGTATGGGAGGGGGAGGTGCCCGGACTCAAGGTCAAGACGTGCTACTCCTGCTACAGGTGGGCGCAGGGGAGAGTAGGAGCTGCGTGGGCTTATGGGAGGGGGGAGGTGCCCGGACTCAAGGTCAAGACGTGCTACTCCTGCTACAGGTGGGTGCAGGGGAGAGTAGGAGCTGCGTGGACGTATGGGAGGGGGAGGTGCCCGGACTCAAGGTCAAGACGTGCTACTCCTGCTACAGGTGGGTGCAGGGGAGAGTAGGAGCTGCGTGGGCGTATGGGAGGGGGAGGTGCCCGGACTCAAGGTCAAGACGTGCTACTCCTGCTACAGGTGGGTGCAGGGGAGAGTAGGAGCTGCGTGGGCGTATGGGAGGGGAGGTGCCCGGACTCAAGGTCAAGACGTGCTACTCCTGCTACAGGTGGGTGCAGGGGAGAGTAGGAGCTGCGTGGGCGTATGGGAGGGGGAGGTGCCCGGACTCAAGGTCAAGACGTGCTACTCCTGCTACAGGTGGGTGCAGGGGAGAGTAGGAGCTGCGTGGACGTATGGGAGGGGGAGGTGCCCGGACTCAAGGTCAAGACGTGCTACTCCTGCTACAGGTGGGTGCAGGGGAGAGTAGGAGCTGCGTGGACGTATGGGAGGGGGAGGTGCCCGGACTCAAGGTTAAGACGTGCTACTCCTGCTACAGGTGGGTGCAGGGGAGAGTAGGAGCTGCGTGGACGTATGGGAGGGGGAGGTGCCCGGACTCAAGGTCAAGACGTGCTACTCCTGCTACAGGTGGGCGCAGGGGAGAGTAGGAGCTGCGTGGGCGTATGGGAGGGGGAGGTGCCCGGACTCAGGGTCAAGACGTGCTACTCCTGCTACAGGTGGGTGCAGGGGAGAGTAGGAGCTGCGTGGGCGTATGGGAGGGGAGGTGCCCGGACTCAAGGTCAAGACGTGCTACTCCTGCTACAGGTGGGTGCAGGGGAGAGTAGGAGCTGCGTGGACGTATGGGAGGGGAGGTGCCCGGACTCAAGGTCAAGACGTGCTACAGGTGCTCCCAGCGCCTCTGTATGCGGTCAGAGAGGCGCTGGGATATACCGATCCTGGCGGCTGATTGATGCCGCTCGGTGCGTCATTGGCGACTGGCGTGTCTGTGGGAGGGGTTTAGCCGCCCTCCGCTCTTACTGCTGAGCGGCGCCGGCTGAATAACGAATTACGACCAAAGGTACAGCTGCCTGGATACTGTGCGGATGTCTGGACCCTTCATTATGTTCGCGGTGTCATTAATTGGGGTAGACACGAGCGGGTTATAAGGGATGGACAGGCTGGCGCGTATACCTTATCACGATCGGTTGGGTTTCTTTAGTATGTACATTATGTCGAATGAGCCGGTCACAGCGTGTCAGTGGATATATAGTCGGGTGCTCCTGTCCCGTGCTAAACTGACCGGACTGGCTATTGATTCAACTTTTTGGGAACGATTCAATCATGATTCATTTTTGAATCTGAATGATTCAATCACCGTTCGATTCACGGATACATTTTTGAGAATTGATTCTTTTCGATTCAAAGAACCAAATAACAAAGATTTTAATCGATTCAAGTTTGATTCAACGTTTAAATATATGTGGTGAATTTATGTCAAATAATTAAAAATGGAAACACATATATATGATCATTACAACATTGTTACAACAATACTATTTCAGTATAAATGAATGTAGCCACTGGGACTGCATGTATTTGCACAATTTACCAGTGTACTTCAATCATTAAGAATCGTTAAATCTTTTGATTCAATCAGCCTTGATTTGATGCGGGTTTTGATTCAATCACGATTCATGAATCAGAAGATCTGGTGGTGAATCAATTATTGTTTTATTCAAGGACTTTTGATTGAACGATTCCAATCGATTCAATCAGAGTCGAATCAATAACCAGTCTTTAACTGACCAGCACTGCTTCATTGTTTCATTCTTCAGAGTCCATTGTTTCCGTCTGCCTGTGGGCCGTGTTGCGCCCGGTAAGGCTCGCGGCTTGTCGCTAGTTGACCGTCATCGCTCCATGCGTGGGCAGCACGGCTGGTATGTACTGAACGCGCCCGTCCGCTCGACAGGGACTGCTGGCAGATGCTGAAGAACAGAGACTGGACCGGCTCCAAGACAAAGCAGCACTTCGAGGGCGGCGTGCGGCTCGGTGTCGGCACCTTTAACCTGGTGCGTCGGCGGCGCCGTGACCGCGCCCCTACGGTCCTCTGCCGTCCGGCAATCAGTTTCTGTTCTGTTTTGTTCTGTTCTGTTCTGTTCTGTTCTGTTCTGTTCTGTTCTGTTCTGTTCTGTTCTGCCGGGGCCGCGGCCGAATGTAAAGCGGAGTCGCTGATCGATCAGCATCGTAAAGTCGATGGCAAACGCGAGTCTGCTTCGATAGCCTTGTTCGCTTCGATAACATTTTTGTTTCAAGTGCTTCAACATGTGTTTAATTGGTTGTCATCTTTTCAGATGATCTCACAGCTACCTGCTAAAATCCTGAAGCTGTTGGAATTCGTAGGCTTTACTGGGAATAAGGTGAGCAACTTCTTAATGATTAAAACCTTTGATGATCTGTCTGTTTTTAGTATATACATATGAGAATATCATATTACGATCTTTCGACATACACGCATTCGGCTTCTGTCAGTTTCCGCCAAAATGAAATGACAGATTCGTTTTCATATTACGTGATTCTACTCGATTGTAGCACGTCCTGTCTTGTGTAACCCTTTCCTTTAAAGACATAGCCGACTGTCTAAGACCAGTCTTTTTACCCTTCTCTCTGGCTCCGATAGGCGAAGGAGGTAAGTGAAAATAGACATTGCATTAGTAGGTATGCGTAGATTGCTGAAAGCTACGCTGTACATACATCGTTAGCCACGAAAGGTAAGCAAACGGAGTTTGTGTATGGTATGCGTTGCCACGTCAGCATGCTGCTGCATGTTGCATGTCTTACACTGCAACGCAGATTTGTGGTTTTCGGTAGTTTGTGCGTCGGTCGGATCGATCTTCAGTAGCCAGGTGTTCAATCGTGCGTGACATAACCACCGTGTAGTAGCCAGGTGTTCAATCGTGCGTGACATAACCACCGTGTAGTAGCCAGGTGTTCAATGGTGCGGGACAGAACCACCGTGTAGTAGCCAGGTGTTCAATCGTGCGTGACATAACCACCGTGTAGTAGCCAGGTGTTCAATGGTGCGGGACAGAACCACCGTGTAGTAGCCAGGTGTTCAATCGTGCGTGACATAACCACCGTGTAGTAGCCAGGTGTTCAATGGTGCGGGACAGAACCACCGTGTAGTAGCCAGGTGTTCAATCGTGCGTGACATAACCACCGTGTAGTAGCCAGGTGTTCAATGGTGCGGGACAGAACCACCGTGTAAGGTGTAATTCTGTCGTGCGGTACGGAATCGCACAGTGTTCCCGCTGTGGCCGCCACAAGTGTGTCCGCCGTACGTCATTTGGTGCACGGCACTGAGTCACGCTTCAGCCGAACGTCGATAACGGATGTCTGGGGTCCGGATTGGTGCCGGGCCCGTGACATGCAGCGGCTAAGCATCGCTAACGCTGGTGATTACTCAAATATCGACCTGTGGATGGTGCAGCGGCTCGCCGCCGATAGCCTCTTTGTTGGGGTATTGGTCGTCATGCGGCGCCGGGATTAAGGGTCGTTGTTATTAGAAGGTTAATTAGAAGTTGATGTTTTGTTATTATAGATGACTGTTGTGGGTAACCAAGGAAAATGTCTGAGACTGTTTCGAGCTATCATTTGTGTTTTGGATATTCTAAGCAAATTTATTGAACTGTTGATATCATTTGTTTCGTCCGTCCGTGTCGGCAATATGTATTGCGATTCCAGACCCCAATATGTATTTTTGGCTCCAGAGTCCAGAGCATGCCTAGTTTATGCACCAAACTTGCATCTCAACTGAAGTGTGTGGCTTCAGCGAGCCGCGATCGATGACTGGACCGGACGGGCTGACCGCATGACGAGAGTGAGTCGAGTCTGTTCATGCAACCCTCTACAAGTCGACTGGTATTGCATTGCACACATGCCACCATACCCTTCAACTCCGCCATAGTTCACCATCGCAGCCGGCTGGTGTGGGCGGCCGGACCCTAACCGATCGACCGCCGTCCAGTCAGCCAACCGATGTGACGAGTCTCGTCCCTCCGTCCCCGGCCTCTGCCCGCCGTCATGTCCGAACTGCCTGGTCTGGTCCCGGCTAACCCGCCGCCCCGCCCGCTGCTGTCTGCCAGGACATTGGTCTGCGAGAGCTGGAGGCGGGCTTCGCGCTGACGGAGAGCATCCACCGGTCGCTCTGCAGTCTGGTGCTGCTCGGCTACCACCTGGTGGCCACCTACTTCCTCAGCAACTCTGAGGGAGACCTCGCAGCGGCCGAGCGCATCCTCTCCGAGCAGTTAGTTGTAAGTCGACGGACAGCTGCCCGATGGGACGATGTAACGATGTGACGTGACGTTGTGACGTTGTGACGTTGTGACGATGTGACGATGTGACGATGTGACGATGGGACGATGGGACCGACAGCGTAACTCCTGTCCGGTGTGTTCTTGTATCTGCAGTAACTAGCCTACGCAGTAAGCATAGACTGTTCGGACCGGTGAATTGTTCCGCCGGCTATTATCGGTGGGTGTGGCTCCTGATCTGGTGATTGATGTTGGAGATAATGATGATTCTTTTCTGCTGTTATGCAGCTTGTTGAGATATCGTGATCACAAACGTGTATGCGTTGTTCTGATCTACAATTAAGCGAGACTTTGGCGATGGCTGACGGCCTAGCGTCGCAAGACGCTCCTGCACGCTGGTTATGATAGCTCTCCCCGCCGTCTGCCTCTTCCCCCAGTCTGACAATCACATGTTGATCGCTACAGGTGTACACGAACGGCGCGTTTTACCTGTTCTTCGCCGGCCTCCTCCCAGTCTGACCCCCGTGTGTCTGTGTCTGGTACAGGTGTACACGAACGGCGCGTTTTACCTGTTCTTCGCCGGCCTCCTCCCAGTCTGACCCCCGTGTGTCTGTGTCTGGTACAGGTGTACCCGAACGGCGCGTTTTACCTGTTCTTCGCCGGCCTCCTCCCAGTCTGACCCCCGTGTGTCTGTGTCTGGTACAGGTGTACACGAACGGCGCGTTTTACCTGTTCTTCGCCGGCCTCCTCCCAGTCTGACCCCCGTGTGTCTGTGTCTGGTACAGGTGTACCCGAACGGCGCATGTTACCTGTTCTTCGCCGGCCTCCTCCCAGTCTGACCCCCGTGTGTCTGTGTCTGGTACAGGTGTACCCGAACGGCGCATATTACCTGTTCTTCGCCGGCCTCCTCCCAGTCTGACCCCCGTGTGTCTGTGTCTGGTACAGGTGTACCCGAACGGCGCGTTTTACCTGTTCTTCGCCGGCCTCCTCCCAGTCTGACCCCCGTGTGTCTGTGTCTGGTACAGGTGTACCCGAACGGCGCATGTTACCTGTTCTTCGCCGGCCTCCTCCCAGTCTGACCCCCGTGTGTCTGTGTCTGGTACAGGTGTACACGAACGGCGCATTTTACCTGTTCTTCGCCGGCCTCCTCCCAGTCTGACCCCCGTGTGTCTGTGTCTGGTACAGGTGTACACGAACGGCGCATTTTACCTGTTCTTCGCCGGCCTCCTCCCAGTCTGACCCCCGTGTGTCTGTGTCTGGTACAGGTGTACCCGAACGGCGCGTTTTACCTGTTCTTCGCCGGCCTCCTCCCAGTCTGACCCCCGTGTGTCTGTGTCTGGTACAGGTGTACACGAACGGCGCGTTTTACCTGTTCTTCGCCGGCCTCCTCCCAGTCTGACCCCCGTGTGTCTGTGTCTGGTACAGGTGTACCCGAACGGCGCGTTTTACCTGTTCTTCGCCGGCCTCCTCCCAGTCTGACCCCCGTGTGTCTGTGTCTGGTACAGGTGTACCCGAACGGCGCATGTTACCTGTTCTTCGCCGGCCTCCTCCCAGTCTGACCCCCGTGTGTCTGTGTCTGGTACAGGTGTACCCGAACGGCGCATTTTACCTGTTCTTCGCCGGCCTCCTCCCAGTCTGACCCCCGTGTGTCTGTGTCTGGTACAGGTGTACACGAACGGCGCATGTTACCTGTTCTTCGCCGGCCTCCTCCCAGTCTGACCCCCGTGTGTCTGTGTCTGGTACAGGTGTACCCGAACGGCGCATGTTACCTGTTCTTCGCCGGCCTCCTCCCAGTCTGACCCCCGTGTGTCTGTGTCTGGTACAGGTGTACACGAACGGCGCATGTTACCTGTTCTTCGCCGGCCTCCTCCCAGTCTGACCCCCGTGTGTCTGTGTCTGGTACAGGTGTACCCGAACGGCGCATGTTACCTGTTCTTCGCCGGCCTCCTCCCAGTCTGACCCCCGTGTGTCTGTGTCTGGTACAGGTGTACACGAACGGCGCATGTTACCTGTTCTTCGCCGGCCTCCTCCCAGTCTGACCCCCGTGTGTCTGTGTCTGGTACAGGTGTACACGAACGGCGCATGTTACCTGTTCTTCGCCGGCCTCCTCCCAGTCTGACCCCCGTGTGTCTGTGTCTGGTACAGGTGTACACGAACGGCGCATGTTACCTGTTCTTCGCCGGCCTCCTCCCAGTCTGACCCCCGTGTGTCTGTGTCTGGTACAGGTGTACCCGAACGGCGCATGTTACCTGTTCTTCGCCGGCCTCCTCCCAGTCTGACCCCCGTGTGTCTGTGTCTGGTACAGGTGTACACGAACGGCGCATGTTACCTGTTCTTCGCCGGCCTCCTCCCAGTCTGACCCCCGTGTGTCTGTGTCTGGTACAGGTGTACACGAACGGCGCATGTTACCTGTTCTTCGCCGGCCTCCTCCCAGTCTGACCCCCGTGTGTCTGTGTCTGGTACAGGTGTACACGAACGGCGCATGTTACCTGTTCTTCGCCGGCCTCCTCCCAGTCTGACCCCCGTGTGTCTGTGTCTGGTACAGGTGTACCCGAACGGCGCATGTTACCTGTTCTTCGCCGGCCTCCTCCCAGTCTGACCCCCGTGTGTCTGTGTCTGGTACAGGTGTACACGAACGGCGCGTTTTACCTGTTCTTCGCCGGCCTCCTCCCAGTCTGACCCCCGTGTGTCTGTGTCTGGTACAGGTGTACCCGAACGGCGCATGTTACCTGTTCTTCGCCGGCCTCCTCCCAGTCTGACCCCCGTGTGTCTGTGTCTGGTACAGGTGTACACGAACGGCGCATGTTACCTGTTCTTCGCCGGCCTCCTCCCAGTCTGACCCCCGTGTGTCTGTGTCTGGTACAGGTGTACACGAACGGCGCATGTTACCTGTTCTTCGCCGGCCTCCTCCCAGTCTGACCCCCGTGTGTCTGTGTCTGGTACAGGTGTACCCGAACGGCGCATGTTACCTGTTCTTCGCCGGCCTCCTCCCAGTCTGACCCCCGTGTGTCTGTGTCTGGTACAGGTGTACCCGAACGGCGCGTTTTACCTGTTCTTCGCCGGCCTCCTCCCAGTCTGACCCCCGTGTGTCTGTGTCTGGTACAGGTGTACCCGAACGGCGCATGTTACCTGTTCTTCGCCGGCCTCCTCCCAGTCTGACCCCCGTGTGTCTGTGTCTGGTACAGGTGTACCCGAACGGCGCGTTTTACCTGTTCTTCGCCGGCCTCCTCCCAGTCTGACCCCCGTGTGTCTGTGTCTGGTACAGGTGTACCCGAACGGCGCGTTTTACCTGTTCTTCGCCGGCCTCCTCCCAGTCTGACCCCCGTGTGTCTGTGTCTGGTACAGGTGTACCCGAACGGCGCATATTACCTGTTCTTCGCCGGCCTCCTCCCAGTCTGACCCCCGTGTGTCTGTGTCTGGTACAGGTGTACCCGAACGGCGCATATTACCTGTTCTTCGCCGGCCTCCTCCCAGTCTGACCCCCGTGTGTCTGTGTCTGGTACAGGTGTACCCGAACGGCGCATGTTACCTGTTCTTCGCCGGCCTCCTCCCAGTCTGACCCCCGTGTGTCTGTGTCTGGTACAGGTGTACCCGAACGGCGCGTTTTACCTGTTCTTCGCCGGCCTCCTCCCAGTCTGACCCCCGTGTGTCTGTGTCTGGTACAGGTGTACCCGAACGGCGCGTTTTACCTGTTCTTCGCCGGCCTCCTCCCAGTCTGACCCCCGTGTGTCTGTGTCTGGTACAGGTGTACCCGAACGGCGCATGTTACCTGTTCTTCGCCGGCCTCCTCCCAGTCTGACCCCCGTGTGTCTGTGTCTGGTACAGGTGTACCCGAACGGCGCATGTTACCTGTTCTTCGCCGGCCTCCTCCCAGTCTGACCCCCGTGTGTCTGTGTCTGGTACAGGTGTACACGAACGGCGCGTTTTACCTGTTCTTCGCCGGCCTCCTCCCAGTCTGACCCCCGTGTGTCTGTGTCTGGTACAGGTGTACACGAACGGCGCATTTTACCTGTTCTTCGCCGGCCTCCTCCCAGTCTGACCCCCGTGTGTCTGTGTCTGGTACAGGTGTACCCGAACGGCGCATGTTACCTGTTCTTCGCCGGCCTCCTCCCAGTCTGACCCCCGTGTGTCTGTGTCTGGTACAGGTGTACCCGAACGGCGCGTTTTACCTGTTCTTCGCCGGCCTCCTCCCAGTCTGACCCCCGTGTGTCTGTGTCTGGTACAGGTGTACCCGAACGGCGCATGTTACCTGTTCTTCGCCGGCCTCCTCCCAGTCTGACCCCCGTGTGTCTGTGTCTGGTACAGGTGTACACGAACGGCGCATATTACCTGTTCTTCGCCGGCCTCCTCCCAGTCTGACCCCCGTGTGTCTGTGTCTGGTACAGGTGTACCCGAACGGCGCATGTTACCTGTTCTTCGCCGGCCTCCTCCCAGTCTGACCCCCGTGTGTCTGTGTCTGGTACAGGTGTACACGAACGGCGCATGTTACCTGTTCTTCGCCGGCCTCCTCCCAGTCTGACCCCCGTGTGTCTGTGTCTGGTACAGGTGTACCCGAACGGCGCATGTTACCTGTTCTTCGCCGGCCTCCTCCCAGTCTGACCCCCGTGTGTCTGTGTCTGGTACAGGTGTACCCGAACGGCGCGTTTTACCTGTTCTTCGCCGGCCTCCTCCCAGTCTGACCCCCGTGTGTCTGTGTCTGGTACAGGTGTACCCGAACGGCGCGTTTTACCTGTTCTTCGCCGGCCTCCTCCCAGTCTGACCCCCGTGTGTCTGTGTCTGGTACAGGTGTACCCGAACGGCGCGTTTTACCTGTTCTTCGCCGGCCTCCTCCCAGTCTGACCCCCGTGTGTCTGTGTCTGGTACAGGTGTACCCGAACGGCGCGTTTTACCTGTTCTTCGCCGGCCTCCTCCCAGTCTGACCCCCGTGTGTCTGTGTCTGGTACAGGTGTACCCGAACGGCGCAT
Source organism: Chirona hameri (assembly GCA_036785665.1). Lineage (NCBI taxonomy): Eukaryota > Metazoa > Arthropoda > Thecostraca > Balanomorpha > Balanidae > Chirona > Chirona hameri. The sequence continues at coordinate 48,347 of JAXIVJ010007353.1, read as the reverse complement.
GTTACCTGTTCTTCGCCGGCCTCCTCCCAGTCTGACCCCCGTGTGTCTGTGTCTGGTACAGGTGTACACGAACGGCGCATATTACCTGTTCTTCGCCGGCCTCCTCCCAGTCTGACCCCCGTGTGTCTGTGTCTGGTACAGGTGTACACGAACGGCGCATATTACCTGTTCTTCGCCGGCCTCCTCCCAGTCTGACCCCCGTGTGTCTGTGTCTGGTACAGGTGTACACGAACGGCGCATATTACCTGTTCTTCGCCGGCCTCCTCCCAGTCTGACCCCCGTGTGTCTGTGTCTGGTACAGGTGTACCCGAACGGCGCATGTTACCTGTTCTTCGCCGGCCTCCTCCCAGTCTGACCCCCGTGTGTCTGTGTCTGGTACAGGTGTACACGAACGGCGCATGTTACCTGTTCTTCGCCGGCCTCCTCCCAGTCTGACCCCCGTGTGTCTGTGGCTGGTACAGGTGTACCCGAACGGCGCATATTACCTGTTCTTCGCCGGCCTCCTCCCAGTCTGACCCCCGTGTGTCTGTGTCTGGTACAGGTGTACACGAACGGCGCATGTTACCTGTTCTTCGCCGGCCTCCTCCCAGTCTGACCCCCGTGTGTCTGTGTCTGGTACAGGTGTACACGAACGGCGCATGTTACCTGTTCTTCGCCGGCCTCCTCCCAGTCTGACCCCCGTGTGTCTGTGTCTGGTACAGGTGTACCCGAACGGCGCATGTTACCTGTTCTTCGCCGGCCTCCTCCCAGTCTGACCCCCGTGTGTCTGTGTCTGGTACAGGTGTACACGAACGGCGCGTTTTACCTGTTCTTCGCCGGCCTCCTCCCAGTCTGACCCCCGTGTGTCTGTGTCTGGTACAGGTGTACCCGAACGGCGCGTTTTACCTGTTCTTCGCCGGCCTCCTCCCAGTCTGACCCCCGTGTGTCTGTGTCTGGTACAGGTGTACACGAACGGCGCGTTTTACCTGTTCTTCGCCGGCCTCCTCCCAGTCTGACCCCCGTGTGTCTGTGTCTGGTACAGGTGTACACGAACGGCGCATGTTACCTGTTCTTCGCCGGCCTCCTCCCAGTCTGACCCCCGTGTGTCTGTGTCTGGTACAGGTGTACCCGAACGGCGCGTTTTACCTGTTCTTCGCCGGCCTCCTCCCAGTCTGACCCCCGTGTGTCTGTGTCTGGTACAGGTGTACCCGAACGGCGCATTTTACCTGTTCTTCGCCGGCCTCCTCCCAGTCTGACCCCCGTGTGTCTGTGTCTGGTACAGGTGTACACGAACGGCGCGTTTTACCTGTTCTTCGCCGGCCTCCTCCCAGTCTGACCCCCGTGTGTCTGTGTCTGGTACAGGTGTACCCGAACGGCGCGTTTTACCTGTTCTTCGCCGGCCTCCTCCCAGTCTGACCCCCGTGTGTCTGTGTCTGGTACAGGTGTACCCGAACGGCGCGTTTTACCTGTTCTTCGCCGGCCTCCTCCCAGTCTGACCCCCGTGTGTCTGTGTCTGGTACAGGTGTACCCGAACGGCGCATTTTACCTGTTCTTCGCCGGCCTCCTCCCAGTCTGACCCCCGTGTGTCTGTGTCTGGTACAGGTGTACCCGAACGGCGCGTTTTACCTGTTCTTCGCCGGCCTCCTCCCAGTCTGACCCCCGTGTGTCTGTGTCTGGTACAGGTGTACCCGAACGGCGCGTTTTACCTGTTCTTCGCCGGCCTCCTCCCAGTCTGACCCCCGTGTGTCTGTGTCTGGTACAGGTGTACCCGAACGGCGCGTTTTACCTGTTCTTCGCCGGGCGGCTGGAGCTGGTGCGAGGCCGGTTCGAGCGCAGCTTGGAGCTCTACAAAGACAGCTGGCAGAGTCAGAACTGCTGGACGCAGTTCCACCACGTCTGCTACTGGGAGCTGTTCTGGAACAACGTGTAAGAGCCGGCCGCCGAGTGAAGTCAGCGTGTCACTGGCTACCGACTTATACCGAGCCACAGCGGTAGAAATGCATGACAGTAATGGCAAACATTCCTCAGGATAGGTTCATGGTCCGTTTTGTGTCTGGTAGCATCAGCAGACAATCCTGCGGCCTCATCTCTCTGAATTGTCTGCATTGTTTGCCACTGCACGCCATTTATTTCATATTAATATCTCTCAAATGGCTCAGTTGTGTCCCGGCAACCCGTGTAGTACCAACCTGTCACCTGCCATGTGTGGTTCTTATTGCTGTATCAATGTGGCCTTCGACATTTTAGTTGTATGATGTTAACAATATCGATTGATGTTTGAATGTATAGTAGCATGATTGGTGGAGTGAGTTGTTGACTGACTTGGTGTAACTGCGATGTGTGTGGGCAGGTTCCTCTCCCGGTGGGAGGACGCCTCCGAGTTTGCCGCTCTGCTGCTGCGCGAGTCGCGCTGGTCGCGCACCATCTACAGCTACCTGCGCGCCGCCTCGCTGCTGATGCTGGACCAGTCGGCGGACGAGACCCGCCAGCGCGAGGTCGCCCTGCTTATGAACACGCTGCCCGACTTCAAACAGCGCATCGCCGGCAAGTCGCTGCCGGCCGAGAAGTTTGTCATCAGGAAGTCACGCCGGTACCTGGCGCAGGGTGGCCGTCTGCTGATGCCCGGATACGAGCTGCTCTACCTCTGGAACGGCTTCAAGATCCTGAGGAAGCGGCGCCGCCTGGTGGAGGACGTGTTCACGCTGGTGGAGCACGAGACGGCCGCGCTGGACAACTCGACCGGTGCGTACGGAGGGCGGGGCGCCGGCTGGTCACAGGAGGTTAGAGTGTCGGACAGGGGTGGATCGACACGTCAGTGCTGATCTGTCAGGGAAGGGCAGATCTGAGAGCTGTGGCGGCCAACGCACGGCGCCCGGAGCAGTATACAGGGACACAACGTTAGATCATATATGAGATATCTACGTGTATAATGAGTGATAAGTCTGACACCGCCTCTGTCTCTCGGCAGCGGTGTCTGAGTTCGCCGCTGACAACCGGGCGCTGCTGCTGCTGCTGCGTGGCGTCTGCCTGCTGCACCTGAACAGCCCGCTGCAGGCCGAGGAGGCGCTGCTGGCCGTGACGCGGCTCCAGGCGCAGCTCAGGGACGACCACTACCTGGTGCCGTTCGCCTGGCTCGAGCTCGGCCTGCTGGCGCTGCGAGGTGGACAGCTAGAAGACGCCACGCGGATACTGGAGCACGCCAAGTACGTGTCACTGGAGGGACGGATGCGGAGGGACCGATGCAGAGGGACTGATGCGGAGGGAGGGAGGGAGGGAGGGAGGGAGGGAGGGAGGGAGGGAGGGAGGGAGGGAGGGAGGGAGGGAGGGAGGGAGGGAGGGAGGGAGGGAGGGAGGAGGGAGGGAGGGAGGGAGGGAGGGAGGGAGGGAGGGAGGGAGGGAGGGAGGGAGGGAGGGAGGGACGGAGGGGTGCTGGGTAGTGGGATACAGGAGCCGTGACCAGTGTGAGAGTGTGAGAGTGTGAGCAGCGGGTAGTATTACACATGGGCTGCTGGGTGTGCCTGACATGGACGGGCAGCTCTGCACGAGGCTTGTCGAGGCTCGTCAGCGCCCGTCTGATACGGCGACACGTTTGTACTCTGAGAAGCGGACCGTGTTAATGTCGGGGTGTGGACACAAGCGGACCGTGTTAATGTCGGGGTGTGGACACAAGCGGACCGTGTTAATGTCGGGGTGTGGACACAAGCGGACCGTGTTAATGTCGGGGTGTGGACACAAGCGGACCGTGTTAATGTCGGGGTGTGGACACAAGCGGACCGTGTTAATGTCGGGGTGTGGACACAAGCGGACCGTGTTAATGTCGGGGTGTGGACACAAGCGGACCGTGTTAATGTCGGGGTGTGGACACAAGCGGACCGTGTTAATGTCGGGGTGTGGACACAAGCGGACCGTGTTAATGTCGGGGTGTGGACACAAGCGGACCGTGTTAATGTCGGGGTGTGGACACAAGCGGACCGTGTTAATGTCGGGGTGTGGACACAAGCGGACCGTGTTAATGTCGGGGTGTGGACACAAGCGGACCGTGTTAATGTCGGGGTGTGGACACAAGCGGACCGTGTTAATGTCGGGGTGTGGAGTACACACTGCACACTGCACTGTGACACCGCTCTGTTAGTGCCGCTGTACCGGGGCCCGCTACGGCCGTCTGTACGTGTACAGGTCTGTTTCCCGTTCGGCGAGACGGCGGCGTCCGCTGTGTACCGTGTGCTGACGTGCCCACACCGAGTGGGCACCGCTGACTGCGCTGACCGACCCCCCATTACTGTCCGTCAGGTCCGGCTACAAGGGCTACAGCATGATCAACCGGCTGCACTTCAGGGTGCACGCCGCCATGAGCTCCATCGCGGCCATCAAGGACGGCGTGGTGACGCCCGACCCGCTCACCACCCCGGAGGAGGAGAACGGCTGTGAGGACCCCACCGCTGCCCTCTGAGCACATCCGAGCACGGCTGAGGACCCTCTGGTCACGTAGCGGACCTCGTAGTAATTTATGTTGAGACGCAGTGGACCTCTGAGTAGGAGGGCGATCCACGCTGTTGTCTTTGTCGGAGGGTTTGTAGCGGCTGGCGTTTTGATGATGACGTGGCGCAGTTTAGTGGAGGCAGTAGGAGGGGAAGGCCGGCGTTTCCCGTTGTTCTCGCTTCTGGTATGTACTAGTGGCGTGCCAGTTGGGACTGGATCCCGGGTACAGTGAATCTAGAAGGGCGCAGTGAATTCTAATTTCGGATTTCTAAAAAGCTGAGTCCATATTTCATGACTTAACCTTTAGATGATGTTATGCATGTCTTCTTTTTTTGTTATGCAGGTTTTTGCCTCTTTTGCGATTTGTCTTTATTTTTTCCGACATAGTTGGAAACATGGTCGGGGAAGGCTCTCCTGGCTGAGCGGCAGCATTTATGAACCTGCGTATCTGCTGACACCTATGTGACATGACACCTGCATGACTACGGTAGCGCCACCTTCATGGCGGCTTCGCTGTGTGGCTGATCTGCCGCAGCCGGTCAGTCCGGCTGACAGCGAGTCACTGTTGGTCGGGCTTGACACGGGTTAAATGGTTAGCTAATATAATTAGTCGGTTGGTTTTTTAGAATTAAATTATTGTGATAAAATAATTATGTACCTGTTAAAAAATATTGAACCCCACTCATTCACCCTACTCTTATATTTGGGTTGTTCCGGTCATCCGTTTTGGCAGGCTTGGTAGGTGTACTCACCATGTTGAGCCATAGTGCATTGGGACGTTTTGGGAGACATTGTTTCGCATCGTTTTGCATAGTTGTTTTGTTCAGCTGCAGAGTGGCTGTAATGCTTGTGAGTAGAGCGCTTGTGGTGGGTTGCTAGTGATAAGGAGCCAACTGAAAATCCATCCATGTCAAGGGACGGGTAACGTTAGGGACGGCTGCCGTTACTGTTTCAGTAGTTCGATGGTGTGCGGGAGATGCAATGGAATGGGCTGTGTTGTGTCATCTTATTTCGAAAAACGCCATTAGTGACATTGTAATCTATTTTCTAGAATTTTGGATTTGGGACAATTGCAGACATATTCACCCTCAGCCTCTTTTCGTTGTGAATTAATCATAGTGTAGGCATGAATCCTTCCTCGGGCATCATGTTCGTTTATATAAATTTAATCGGGGCTTTGTTTGCAACTCAGGAACTCGCCCTTCATATAATAAAGTGCGTATGTGTTTATCATACAGCGTAGTTTGGCAAGTATGTGTAGTCTTGCTTTGTAATGCAGGCCCCTCTGCCCTATCGATAAGCTAGTGCCGATCAAAGGGATATTCGGAGAGGATGTCTGTGGATCTGTTCGTGAGAGATGTGCTTTCGTTTCGTTGAACACTTATGACTATTTAAGAATCGGTACCCTAGTAAAAAAGAGCCAGTTTCCTTTCTTCGGCCGCCGTCGTGTGTATGTGTATGTACTGCTGTCGTTGGCTGCCGCTTCTGCCGCTGGTTTGGGCTGGTGAAGTGTGTATGTGTATGTACTGCTGTCGTTGGCTGCCGCTTCTGCCGCTGGTTTGGGCTGGTGAAGTGTGTAACTGTGGGATCCTGTCTGTCGTACAGCACCACCTGAGTCTGTGTTCTGGACCCTGTGTCTCCCCTCCCCTGCCTGTCGTGGCGGGCCGCCCGCTGCTAGGCTGATATGTCGCGCCGTCGCCCGGTACTGTCATGTGCCAGTAGAGTGAAGCTGCCTGTTATGCTCCGGTGTCTATAGCGCTCTCCTCTGGTGCTTCCTTCTGCCCCCCCCCCCCCCCCCCCCCCCGCTACCCTCGGCGGACCGTATATGGATTGTACTCGCCAGTGGCTACTGGCGGACGGCCGAGTGTTACCTGCCGGTAGAGACCCACGCTCCCAGCCGGTGATATGCAACGGTGATAGCTGAGTTGTTATGTTCTCGTTGGTTTTGAGAGAGCGGTGGTTGTGCGATCGTCTAGAGACCTGCGCTGTCCGTTTAGAGAGAGCACGGGTTTCGCTGTGGCCTCAGACTCCCGCGCGCCGGTCACAAGGTGCAATACAACGACTCGTGATCGCTCGACTGTCTATAGGCTGTGTGCCGAGATACTGGTGCCACGCAAGGAGTTATATGTTAGAGTTACACACAAATGAAAACCATTAGAGGCACCGACACTGGCAGTGCGACCGGTACGCCACGACAAGCGAGTGTGCCTACTGTTTTGGAATATCAAAAATATTTGTCTTACCGTAAGAAGCTATTCCCCTTAGGTTGATTTTTCACTAATATTGTTTTTGCTTATTTTTCGTTTCGATACCTAAAGAACGACCACCACAGCACTATCGCAAGACTATGTTGTGTAAAACGGCGCACCTAAGACAATACAATTACGGTCACGTCATGCAAGATAGAGAAACAAGTTTTGCACAGCATGTTCTTGCCACTGTGAACTTCATTATGTGCAAGTTTCGTAGCTCTAAATTTATATCTTCGTCGAAAAATGGCCATCAAGCGTTGCGTGTAGGGGGACAGACGGCACTGTGCGACTGCTGCTATCGGCGCGCACGGACCGTTTTGTCGAATTGCTATTGGCCGGCGTTAACGATGTTAGCAGTTTAATCAATAGTTGCAGTGCTTCTAGTAGTGGAAGCCCTCTGGAGTCTACCCGATAACTTTTTGCTTCCAGCAAGTTCCTGGATGGAGTCTTTGGAATATCTCAGCAACTAGGGTGAATCTGGAGAAATTAAGTCATGGTTCAATTCAGGAAATTATGTTCTATAGACCAGTGTCAATAACCCCCAAATGAGCAATGTCAGTAGACACACTCCCTTTAAGCACGACGTGGCCGCCAAACGACGTGAGATGACACTTGGTTTCAATTGTCTGCCATGTTTTGCTTGCCTCGACAAGGGCGATGGCTGCCGCTGAAGCAGGAGCTGCCGGCCTGATGTGGCTCGTGGTGTGCCCGTTTAAAGGGACTATCCCACCTTAACATTAGTTTTGAGTTGAGATAGCCATGTTGTTTGATTTACATTGAAATTAAGTAGGGTAGCAGTTAAAACAACCACATAGGTCTAATCGAAAAGAAATTCGAGCTTGGTCTTGACAATTGTAACGAATAAGCCCTACGTGTATTTGAATAGGGGCTTGAAGCCGATGACGTTTCCTCTCTTTACCCAATGGTAATGATAGTCGACTTGTTTTAAGGTGAACCTTGGCAATGGTGATGATAGTCGACTTGTTTTAACCCTCGCCCTACGGGGGGGGGGGGGCCTGAGGTTTTTCTTGAATAACTTTTGACACATGGGGTGCATCTTGCTGAAATTTTTGGTAGCTGAGTTTACAACAATTATACGTAGGCTGTAAAAATTCATTTGAAATTGGTTAAGTATTTTGGGAGATAATAATGTTTTGATGACGTCATGTTGGTAAAAAAATGAGAAATATTTGAAAAATCTTAGAAAACAGAGTTTTTAAGCAAATTGCAAACTCAATTTACCAAATATACAAAATGGCATTCTCTTTAAAATGGCAATCTCGGATTTTCAAAATTTTGGGTTTTTGACTCCTAAAATTAAAATAAAATTATTTTTTTTGGAAAAATCTCCACAAAATATTTTTTTTCCTCTCAAAGATATTAGAAAAACCGGAATATATGTGAGAGAACTGAGTATGGAACATAATCATACCAAATTTAAAAGCAATATCTCCATTATTGACTGAGTGATGGCTTTCTAAGTGTAAGAAACTGATGACGTCATTTTTTTTAATATTTTTTTTGACATTTTTGGACAAGATACAAACAAATAATTACTTTTTTGTATTTCTGAGCCAAAACTGGTCTAGAAACATGCCTTTTTATTTACATTTATCAATTTCTAATTTTGAGGTTTTCTGAAGAGCAAAATCGCTGTTCTGGACGTGGTAAATCCGAGGTCATTCACTTGACCTGGAAGGTCACCCGTTGACCTGAAACCTAAAAATCGCATACTGTTAGATTCCTCTCATGACGGCAACATGCTGGTTCTTACCGCGTTGCTCTAAGTTGCTTGGTTTGGAAGTTAACAGGGGGGCTGTCAGCCCCCCCCCCCCCGTAGGGCGAAGGTGAAAAAGCTCCCGTAGGGCGAGGGTTAAGGTGAAACTTGGAGATATTTGCTACATTTCAATGGTTTGGTAATTGGTTTGTTTTGTATTCAAAGCGCCAGAATTGATTCGAAATAATTGTGCCCAAACTTTGGCAGCGTAAATGATTTCTGTGTAGCTCTCTAGAGCTCAATATGACGTCATCAACCCAAATATTAAAACTTAACTTTGTATGAAATTGAGCACTGTTTGCGAGAAACAAATGTCATAATCGTGTTCGGCAGCAATTACTTCCTTCATATTTTACACCACAAGCGGCGTACATTTGACAACTTTTGGGAAGGTGGACAGTCCCTTTTTAAGCAAATCCGGATGACCGCGCTGCAGCGGCGGCCGAGTGGTCCGTTACAGACAATCTGACCATGTCATGGTGGCCGGGCGCGGGCGGATCTGTCGTCCGAGCGTCCAATGTTTAGCTATCGGTAACTGTCTCTGTCGAACACGCGGGCGTGTTATCGCTGAGGTTTCCGCCTGGAGACGGCAGCCTGCATTCGGGCAACACGTGCTCAGGACCGGTTACGGGTTGTAAGACCGACTGTAGGACATCAGGGAAATTCAGGTTAATGCATGATATGCTGTTATGTCTGGCAACGCCCACGACTCGGTGGCCAGGTGGCATTTTCACCTGGTACCCTGTCTGGTCAGCAAACATCCCTGGCAATGATACCCATGTATTGAGCCGCAGACGATCTGTGGCTGCGAATGTTTGGATGCTGCGTACACCACCGACAGCGTCCTCAAATCTGTCGCGGGCGGACTAGCCCACCAAATGCACCGTCAAGCACATCTAAAACCACAACTTATGCATAGAAGTTAGCACAGCTATCCATTGTTATGTTGAGCACCACAAGGCTTCCTGAAGCATTGGCGTTCTCGGATTCACGCCAAGCCCGCTGTCGACTCCCCGTGGTTTCAGCTTCGCGCCTTGTTCAGCCCAGCTGGTCGAACAGTCTCGAACAGTCTCGAACAGTGTCGAGACTGTCGAGACTGTCGAGACTGTCCAGAGACAATCCCGGGCCTACTTTTTGGCGGAGGGGCGACGCTCGCTGCCGGCGCGTGCCTTCTTGGTGCCCTCTTTAGTCTCCTCCCTGTTGGAACGCTTGCGGGCCAGCGGCCGATCGCGGGCGTTGCCCAGGAAACTGGTGGTCGGACTAAACACCCGAGTCTCAATGTCCTGAAAAGAGCCGGGGGCAGTTCAGAGCAGATGTGGCTCAGATGTGTCCTGACACGTTTATAACTGGGACTGAAGTAAGGATGATTACCGTCCTCAATCATGTCAGCACGGAAGAATATACTGCCTAGTGATTCGCAATCAAATCGCATGTCTCGGATTGTTATATTCTAAAGAACTCTGAGGGATATCGCAAGCGTTCAATGAAGAACCAAATATCTGGGTTCCCTTGGCTGAAACAGAACGACTCATCCACCTTTCCTCTAAGTGCGGGACTCGTTGCTACTTCTCTCCGTCTATTAGTGACCAAAGAGTTTGGTCATCTCACCTGCACCGAGTGGTAGTGGTTCTCACCTGCACCGAGTGGTAGTGGTTCTCACCTGCACCGAGTGGTAGTGGTTCTCACCTGCACCGAGTGGTAGTGGTTCTCACCTGCACCGAGTGGTAGTGGTTCTCACCTGCACCGAGTGGTAGTGGTTCTCACCTGCACCGAGTGGTAGTGGTTCTCACCTGCACCGAGTGGTAGTGGTTCTCACCTGCACCGAGTGGTAGTGGTTCTCACCTGCACCGAGTGGTAGTGGTTCTCACCTGCACCAAGTGGTAGTGGTTCTCACCTGCACCGAGTGGTAGTGGTTCTCACCTGCACCGAGTGGTAGTGGTTCTCACCTGCACCGAGTGGTAGTGGTTCTCACCTGCACCGAGTGGTAGTGGTTCTCACCTGCACCGAGTGATAGTGGTTCTCACCTGCACCGAGTGGTAGTGGTTCTCACCTGCACCGAGTGGTAGTGGTTCTCACCTGCACCGAGTGGTAGTGGTTCTCACCTGCACCGAGTGGTAGTGGTTCTCACCTGCACCGAGTGGTAGTGGTTCTCACCTGCACCGAGTGGTAGTGGTTCTCACCTGCACCGAGTGGTAGTGGTTCTCACCTGCACCAAGTGGTAGTGGTTCTCACCTGCACCGAGTGGTAGTGGTTCTCACCTGCACCGAGTGGTAGTGGTTCTCACCTGCACCGAGTGGTAGTGGTTCTCACCTGCACCGAGTGGTAGTGGTTCTCACCTGCACCGAGTGGTAGTGGTTCTCACCTGCACCGAGTGGTAGTGGTTCTCACCTGCACCGAGTGGTAGTGGTTTTCACCTGCACCGAGTGGTAGTGGTTCTCACCTGCACCGAGTGGTAGTGGTTCTCACCTGCACCGAGTGGTAGTGGTTCTCACCTGCACCGAGTGGTAGTGGTTCTCACCTGCACCGAGTGGTAGTGGTTCTCACCTGCACCGAGTGGTAGTGGTTCTCACCTGCACCGAGTGGTAGTGGTTCTCACCTGCACCGAGTGGTAGTGGTTCTCACCTGCACCGAGTGGTAGTGGTTCTCACCTGCACCGAGTGGTAGTGGTTCTCACCTGCACCGAGTGGTAGTGGTTCTCACCTGCACCGAGTGGTAGTGGTTCTCACCTGCACCGAGTGGTAGTGGTTCTCACCTGCACCGAGTGGTAGTGGTTCTCACCTGCACCGAGTGGTAGTGGTCGACGTGGCCCTTCACAGACTGCCACACCTGCTCCCCCCGCAGCATCTCTGTGACAGCGTCAATGTCGGGCGCCATGTAGCGGTCGCGGTCCCAGGCGGCCACCCGCGAGCGCACCACCTTGTACACCTCCTCCAGCGGCACGGTGGTCTTAAGGGGGCGCAGGAACTCCACCGCCTGGCAGGCGCACAGCAGCTCGATGGCGACCACGCGCTCCACGTTCTCCACCACCTGCCGGACACGGCAGAGGGCGCTGGTGTAGAAAGTACGGCACAGACGACGTCCGCCGAGCTGTGTTTTTGTTCAGAGATGTCTTTATGACCTAAGCAGCTTTGTGACGGAGTATTACCGCGCGCCCGTTTCCCGTCTCTGGGAGCTGTCAGCGTGCGCTAATGGATCATGCGACGACTGAGATGTGAGGGAAGAATCTCTGCTGATTTATCTAAGAAGAGGCCATTGCAGACACTAAACCTGGAACACCCCTACCTGAAAAGGCACGATGAAAAGCTACAAGTACGAGGAGAAGTCACAAGCATAGTAATTATAAATCGCAAGGTGATACTGGAACTGGTGTGTTCCCTTGCCTGAACTGATGGTGAGTCACCATGTGGTGGGCACTGACCGTGAGTGCCTTGCGCGCCGCCCAGGCTCCCATGGACACGTGGTCCTCTGTAGCAGCGCTGGTGGAGATGCTGTCCACGGACGCCGGGTGGCACAGCACTTTGTTCTCCGACACGAGCGCCGCCGCCGTCACATGCGCCATCATGAAGCCAGAGTTGAAGCCGCCATCCTTCACCAGAAACGCCGGCAGCTCCGAGTACGCGGGGTTACAGAGCCGCTCCACACGCCGCTCCGACATGGAGGCCAGCTCGGCCACGCCGATCGCCAGGAAGTCGAGCGCCTTGGCCGGGTACTCGCCGTGGAAGTTGCCGGCCGAGATGATCTCTCCGCGCTCGGCCAACACCAGCGGGTTGTCCGTGGCCGAGTTCAGCTCAGTGGTCAGCCACGAGCGGCACAGGGCGATCGTGTCGTGCGAGACGCCGTGAACTTGCGGGCAGCAGCGGAGAGTGTAGGCGTCCTGCACGCGGTTACAGAACCGGTGTGACTCTGCAGACGGGTGCAGGAGGGCAGGTTAGATCGTTCAACCGCCAGCGGCGGCAGCAAACGGCGTGGCAGCCAGCAGCTGCTCTGTGGCCTCTTTCCTTAAAGCTCTCATGGACATCATGCATTTGCATGTTGCGGCCTCTCTCCTCGCAAGTTATCATACACACCGTACTGATCTATGTGGGGAGAACATGGAGCCGACGCCAGACTGGCCTCCCCTATCTGGACCTCTCACCTGCGATATGACGGGTACGTGTCGTAGTGGAGCAGGGCACGCAGCCGGCGGGCCACCTCGATCTGGACCTCTCACCTGCGATCTCTGACGGGTACGTGTCGTAGTGGAGCAGGGCGCGCAGCCGGCGGGCCACCTCGATCTGGACCTCTCACCTGCGATCTCTGACGGGTACGTGTCGTAGTGGAGCAGGGTGCGCAGCCGGCGGGCCACCTCGATCTGGACCTCTCACCTGCGATCTCTGACGGGTACGTGTCGTAGTGGAGCAGGGCGCGCAGCCGGCGGGCCACCTCGATCTGGACCTCTCACCTGCGATCTCTGACGGGTACGTGTCGTAGTGGAGCAGGGCGCGCAGCCGGCGGGCCTCCCCTATATGGACCTCTCACCTGCGATATGACGGGTACGTGTCGTAGTGGAGCAGGGCGCGCAGCCGGCGGGCCACCTCGATCTGGACCTCTCACCCGCGATCTCTGACGGGTACGTGTCGTAGTGGAGCAGGGCGCGCAGCCGGCGGGCCACCTCGATCTGGACCTCTCACCTGCGATCTCTGACGGGTACGTGTCGTAGTGGAGCAGGGCGCGCAGCCGGCGGGCCACCTCGATCTGGACCTCTCACCTGCGATCTCTGACGGGTACGTGTCGGAATGGAGCAGGGCGCGCAGCCGGCGGGCCACCTCGATCTGGCCCGTGTGTGGCCGCAGCCGGTGCACGTCGCTGTCGAAGGCGCGTGACGTTCCCTTCAGCACCTCCAGCGTCATGGCCGCCACCACGTCCGCCTGGCGTGCCACGGCGCCGGCCCGCTCCACGGCAGCCGCCCCGATACTGGCGATCAGCTGGGTGCCGTTTATCATCGACAGGCCGTCCTGTTGGCACAACAGGTACGCACAACAGATGTCACACACAGGACGGATGGGCAGGATGAAAAGCACGTTCTTGCCCTAACGATAAGTTTATTGTCAAACGTTTCGAACTGTCCTGTAAAGTTTACTTAGTTTTACAAGGCAGAGACACTCAGCTGAGCGGTAGCCCAGCAGGCTTCGAATCGTCCCCGTCTGTGTGTCTGTTACCCAGCCTACCTTGCATGAGAGCTGTATGGGCTCGAAGTCGTGCGCCCGTCTTCCCCGTCTGTTACGTACCTTGTATGAGAGCTGTATGGGCTCGAAGTCGTGCGCCCGTCTTCCCCGTCTGTTACGCTGCCTACCTTGTATGAGAGCTGGATGGGCTCGAGGTCGTGCGCCCGTCTTCCCCGTCTGTTACGCTGCCTACCTTTTAGGAGAGGTGTATGAGCTCGAGGTCGTGCGCCCGTCTTCCCCGTCTGTTACCCAGCCTACCTTGTATGAGAGCTGTATGGGCTCGAGGTCGTGCGCCCGTCTTCCCCGTCTGTTACGCTGCCTACCTTGTAGGAGAGGTGTATGGGCTCGAGGTTGTGCGCCCGTCTTCCCCGTCTGTTACCCAGCCTACCTTGTATGAGAGCTGTATGGGCTCGAGTCGTGCGCCCGTCTTCCCCGTCTGTTACGCTGCCTACCTTGTAGGAGAGGTGTATGGGCTCGAGGTTGTGCGCCCGTCTTCCCCGTCTGTTACCCAGCCTACCTTGTATGAGAGCTGTATGGGCTCGAGGTCGTGCGCCCGTCTTCCCCGTCTGTTACGCTGCCTACCTTGTAGGAGAGGTGTATGGGCTCGAGGTCGTGCGCCCGTCTTCCCCGTCTGTTACGCTGCCTACCTTGTAGGAGAGGTGTATGGGCTCGAGGTCGTGCGCCCGTCTTCCCCGTCTGTTACGCTGCCTACCTTGTAGGAGAGCTGTATGGGCTCGAGGTCGTGCGCCCGTCTTCCCCGTCTGTTACGCTGCCTACCTTGTAGGAGAGCTGTATGGGCTCGAGGTCGTGCGCCCGTCTTCCCCGTCTGTTACGTACCTTGTATGAGAGCTGGATGGGCTCGAAGTCGTGCGCCCGTCTTCCCCGTCTGTTACGCTGCCTACCTTGTATGAGAGCTGGATGGGCTCGAAGTCGTGCGCCCGTCTTCCCCGTCTGTTACGCTGCCTACCGTGTATGAGAGCTGGATGGGCTCGAGGTCGTGCGCCCGTCTTCCCCGTCTGTTACGCTGCCTACCTTGTATGAGAGGTGTATGGGCTCGAGGTTGTGCGCCTGCAGGACGTAGTTGGCCTCTCCCCAGCCGGTCTTGGCGCTCCACATGCGGCCCTCGCCCATCAGGCCGAGCGCCAGGTGCGCCAGCGGCGCCAGGTCACCGGACGCGCCCACCGAGCCTTTCTCCGGCACCCAGGACAGACAGGAGACTGCCGATGAAGAGATAGCACATCCTCATTAGCCCTCCCATGAAACATGACTACAGATGAAAATAACACGTTTTGTTATTGACAGGCAAGGCATATCGAGACATTGTTGCTAAGCCATGATTGGACAATGGACAGCGCCTCGGATTTGGACAAAAATTATCACGGCTGCAAGAAGAGTCGGCGATCGTTAAGACTCGAAGCGTCTGTCGTCGGGTGTGACGGCTCATCGTTAAGACTCGAAGCATCTGTCGTCGGGTGTGACGGCTCACCGTTGAACGCGTCGATCATCTGATACACGATCTTTGGCGAAATGCCGCTGTAGCCCTTGGCCAGCACGTTGATGCGAAGCGCGAGCAGCATCCTAGTCTTCTCCGGGGAGAGCGGCTCGCCGACACCGGCCGAGTGGGAACGGATCAGGTTCACCTGCAAGTCTCTGTCGGCGAGGCACAGCTGTCACCGTTAACGATTTGTACACCTGAAATTGGTCAACGAATAAACGATGGTAAGGTAAATAATTTTACGCAGATGTTCGTAGGCAATTGTTCGGAACCATTTATGTTCGTGACCAATAATTTTGCTGACGGAACAGTATTAATCGTTTGACCAACGTTCGCTGACACGAGGGCCCGGTGGCTCAGTCGGTAGAACGTTGGGCTCGGAATCCATGGGTTCCGGGTTCGAGTCTGGCTACTGGCTAGGTCATTCGGTTCCCCCGCTTGGGTCGGCGTGAGAGACCCCGACTACAAATGACAGTCGCGTAGTCGTTAAGCCCCATGGCACCACCTCGTTGACACGAAATTTAACCTGCAAATGTATGCACTGATTATGCTCGTTCCGTTGCTGTAGGTACGCGCTCTCTAAAAGCGGTGTCTAGCGCCGTGCCGGTGCTCGGCGCCACCGTCGCCACCATATTAAACCCGGCACGGCACGGGATATATGTAGCGCTTCACCTGTCGATCTAAGCGATGAATAAATGGTGAACCGGGCGCGTACAACTGGCTTTCCGACTTCGTTTCATTTCTCATAGTCGACTCGCACACAAGCCTTGTCTGACAACTGAATAAGCCACTGTGCAGGTACTCACTCTATTTTGTCGTGCGAAATGGGAACGTTGGCGAACTTCCCCAATCCAGTCGTGATTCCGTACACCACTGGCGGACAGAGAACCAGATTCAGTTTATTAACTTGTTGATTGGGTTGCTTTCAGAGAACTGATTCCGCGCTAGGCAGAACTTGTTGCGCGGGTCCATCACACGATTGCGCTATTCCTGGTAACGGACAGAACTTAGGGGCGCGAAAGTTAAGCGTGAGGTCAATACTGGACGCCGTCTGACCGGTCCACTGATGTCTCCTGACCTGTCTCCTGACCTTGTCTCCTGTCTCCTGACCAAGCGTGAGGTAAATCCTGGACGCCGTCTGACCGGGACACTGATGTCTGCTGACCTTGCACTCTGTCGCCGCCGCGCGGGCCAGTCTAAGCCAGGGGCAAATAGCGGGCGCTGAACCGACTGCTACGGAGTGTTCACTCGTGACAGAATAAACAGACATGCATTTAGTTTAACGTCGGCTTGATCTGGAAACAAACTGAAACTCACCTTTCTTTTCTTTGACGATTTTGTCTACCAGGTCCCTGGACTTGACCAGAAGCTCCTCTGATTCTTTTGTAAGCTGGGAAACAGCCGTGCCAATCGAGTGAGACAGGAATAATAGGCGCCCATTCGATGTATTTGGCATATATTAATTCAACATACTCACGTAACGCAAAATATCATACTCTCGTACAAATGTTCGATGGAAAGTCAGCGAACCAGAACGTGCACAGCAAGCTTTCTTTTAAAAGATAGCTTACAACGTATAAAAATGCATATCACATACGCATTAACGTGTTTACCGCTGGACACCATTTTAACGATAAACGCGGGGATTAATAACAAATTAACATGTGTTTCTACCACTGGTTGAGTTTACAGTAGCACCGTTGTCTGGTCGGGTTTACCTTGATTTTGTATCCTCCCTTTCCGAGCTGAACGAGGTCATCCGTTGACAGACTGTTGCCATCCAGGTACATGGTCTGAAAAATACGCAGCGCATGTCTCCATTGAATGAATGGTGATGACTGGCAACGCCTGTCTATGAGTCTACGGCAGCCCGCTGAAATTCGGTCAGTGCCGTCATAACCCGCAGGCATAGGCGTACCCAAGGGGTGAGGGGGGAAGGGTGCAATTGCTCCCTCCTGAAAGTCCGTACGTGCCCACTTTGGTATAAAAAATGAATGATTTGTGTATATTTTTTTAATATTTTTTTTGTATAATATGCCCCTCTAAAAATATGGTGGGCCAAATCCGGTGTTTTTTTTTTGGTGGAGGTACCTTATGCCCCTCTGAGCAAAAATGTCCCCTCCTGGAGTGAATCCTGGGTACGCCACTGCCCGCAGGACACCTACTGTAAAGGAAAACCAATAATATTTGCTTAGATTGTATTTTTCTGATGCAAAGACCGTTAATGAAGCCAATCGAAAGTCGTATAACTACATTCTATGCAAATTATACAGGCGGGCTCGGTAGGACCATCGCCTCAGGTCGCAGGGACAGAAACCGCTATTGCCAATTTTGGACGCATGTCGCCCATATTTCGCCAAATAAATTTATCTTGATTTTCGCTTCAGAGCTTCAATCTGTATGATCTAACACGTATGCTGTAATGCGGCAGCATCAGCTTACACTGGAGTATCGATATAAGCTGGTTAAGTTGCGGGCTGGAGCAGTCGTGCACGTTGCAACAGCCTTCCGTGTCCACTTTTTTTGCGCAGCTGAGCATCACTCAGCATTGCTGTGGTTATGTATTATAAATATACAAACATATGAATGCAAGTATACATATGTAAACATGTATTATCCATGACGTAAAACATGATTCAATATGATACTTTTAAACCGAAATAGAAGTAAAGAAGTCCTATAAAATTCAAGAAGTCCTATGCTTGCCCCCTCCCAAAAAAAGCGTATCGCCTTCTCTGGCCACAACGAAACACTAGCCGCTTCACCACCATCCTCCCTCCATTCCAACCAATTCTGTCCGTACTCTATATCGCCGCCTCCTCCGTCGGCGGGATCGCCCGTTCACGAAAGCCAGTCGGAGCCGGGGGCGGACGATTTCGGTGCCGAGTTCGACATCCAGTCTGAGCCGGCCGCCGGCGCCGCCGGTGCCGCCGGCGAAGCGCCTCCCGTTAGCCAGTCGGCGCCCGAGGCGGCCGGCGGCTTCGGCGAGCTGGCGCCGGACGCGCTGAACTCCTTCATCCAATCGGCGCCACCGCCCGGCTTCGGCGTGGAGGCACCCGACGGTGCGTAGCTGCCACCGCCGGCCGGGTTGCTGGCGAACAGGTCCGACATAAAGTCTTGGCCGGCTGGTGGAGGCGCGGCCGGTCCCGGCGCCGCCGGCGCTGCCGGAGGGGTGTCAGAGTCACTGCTGTCGTCGCTGCTGCTGCTGTCAGAACTCGTCTTCGAGGGCTTCGCCGCTGGCTTAGGTTCTTCCACTTTAACCTCCACCTTTGGCGGTGCCTGCTTTTCAGCGGCTTTTTCTGGTTCTGGTGCCGCCTTCGGAGCAGGCTCTGCTTTCGGCTTCGGCTTGGATTTGGGCTTGGGAGCCGGCTTTGACTTGATCTTCGGCTTCGCGGGCGGTGGAGCGCTTTCTGCTTTCGAGGGAGACCCGTAACCTCTTCCCGTTGAGGGGGCGGATTTGGAGCACTCCAATTCCTGTCGTGTCATTCGACAACAGCAACAGCATGGCTTTCTTTTTCTTCTCGACCTCGGTCTCGGCCTGGGCTTAGGTTCTGGCTTACTCGGCGACTTTTTAGAGGGAGATTTTCTTCGTGGCGAACGGTATTTTGTCCGTGGTGGTTTTTCCGAAGCTTGTTTACAGTTTCTGTGAATATCTTCAAATATTTCGCACGGCATACTTTGCATCAGTTGTGTCGTTTGCGGAGGGAGCTTTGGAACCCACATCACTGGAAGATTCAATGGATTCGGCACGCGTAATGTAATTGCTTGCTGTGGTGGTGGTGGTGTTTCTTTCGGACAAAGTTTCGCTTCGGGGTCACGAAGACGTTTTTCCATTGAAGATAAACTAATCATCGGTAATTTAGGACGCTCAGGACAGGAAGATCGCTTCCTTTGAAAACAATCGTTCTCGGAATAATCATCTCCCGGGCTCTCTATAGCTTGATCGCAGACGCAATTTATTGCAGCCATCCATTGCTCTACAGTAAAGGGCATCCTGAGAATTCTGGGAAGAAGCTCCTTAGCTAACATTTCAAGCTCCTTATCGATATTGTCAGATATCTTGTAAGGCTTTGGCTTATCACATTCGGCCTCATTCCAAGACTTTTGTCCTTGCGTATAGGAAGAGCTTATGGATACACGACTGTCGCCGGAGTTCACGCTATTTGCTTTCCTTCCATACATGTTTTGATTGCCTTGCTGTGATCGAAATGCCCGGGAAAACAATTGGCATACTGGTGCACCAGACTGCGTGCGATTTATAACGGAGGGGAGTTTTGAGTACATCTGACAACTCTGCAATTTTGTCAAAATGCATTGACTCAACTCAACAATTTGCTTTTATGAAACACCAATGTATTGCATGGCGTCTTTTTGGGGTCTTTTTCGTTTCCTTTTCTATGTTGATTATACTCGTGGCATGCAGACGACGGATCCTTCTTTTAGCAAAACGGCGCATTTATAGGCAATGAAGACCTTTGTCATTGACACTGGAGTTAGCATTAGGTATGTTTAAATAGACAAAGCCTATACAACATTGGGATTCATATATTGTTTTGTTATGCTCTCCTACGAAGTAAATGTACACTTTTTTTTATTAATTCGACTTCCGAACCTCTGACTGCTAAACCGTAAAATAAGTTTCACGCTGGAAAAATCCCCTATCCAATAAGATGATGTTCATTTAAGCTGCTACACGGTGACATTTATGGGAACAGTAGGTATAGCATTCAATCAATGCCAGGGGACTGCTGCTTTACGCGGAAAAATATTACATGTGTGTCCAATTAGTATTGGATATGTGTTAACGATTTCTTTGCACCGTGGTATCGTTCGTTATAAATATTCATATCATTTGCATTCCGCATCCCAAGCAACGACAGGAGCTAAGACAAAACAACCTGTTCACGGAAGTGTGAAGTGAACGAAGGTGTACGCTATGCATATATAGGTCCATTCAAATTGCTTACCTCTTTAGGTCCTTCGCCAATGCACGATTCACTGAAATGAACTGTTAAGAAAATGCGAATGTAGATATAACAAAAGGAAAGCGCAATTCGTGCGAAGTGAAATAATTAGGCATGCAACGCTAGCAGGATACATGTCTCACGAATAAGTTATTTTATTTACAAGCATCATTTAAGTCATTGTAAACGGAAAAAAATATTTACTATGGATGGTGTAACTGAAGGTAAGTCATGGCAATGACATGCTGGTTCGGTATGCGAAGCAGTACAACCCAGCTCTCTCCCTCCCCGGCCCCACAGATCCTTCCTAAACGCCCCAACAGGCGTCTGTCCTCGGTCAAAAGGATACATTTGCTCCGGCACATATCGGATTTCGGCGCTCTCTGTGATTGGGTTTGGCCGATCACTCTCCAGGACTGGAACAGAGCAGGGTAATCAGTGATAAACGCGTACATGCAAACTATTAAACAGTATGTAGTAATGATGAAGAAGGAAAATGTTTCGCAACACACATTTTTTCAGAAATACTTCCCTAATTACATATTTCTTTGAACATGCTGTTTCGTAGTACCTACTATCCCTACTATCTACATATTGCATCAGGCATGCTGACATACCCAGGGGCGGCGCCACCGGGGGGGGGACGTGGGGGACGTCCCCCCCCCCCTATCTTCATTTAACGGGGTACAGTACCCCCCCCCCTATCCCAGCAACCTTTCGCTGGAAAAAATGCACTCCGTGTATATAATTTCCTTCATGTGTCGCCAATGTTTTCCATGTTAAAACTCAATCAAATTTGGTGACATTGCATACCTACAAATATGACGATCCTGAGACCATAGACTACTCTGCCATGCTGAAAATGTGCATTTCAATCTAACATGTGGATGGTGTGTACAGTGTGTTTGAACGATAATAGTCGCAATATAAGGCTTTGGATGGAAAGTATGGCCCAAAAAACTCAAATACATTAACCTTTGACCTGACTGTGACCTGACATGTGACCTTATTTTACAAATGTCGCGTATGCTTTAGATGCGTCTCATTGAGAGCTTTCGATTGCCTCCTTGCGCGTCTCGCTGCGGTTAATGGTTCGGAAGATCTGCCTGATCTGATCTGATCTGGAAGATCGAGGGGGCGGAATCTGCCCCCCCCCCTCCAGCTTTCGGCTTCGGAGCCGGGGGCGGACATCACCATGTTCGGCTGAATACCCCAGCGGGCCGCGGGTTAACGAAGCATTAATACTGAATATTTCTAGGTCCTAAAACATTAATCTGCAATCATGCCAGGTAAAATGCCAGGCATCAGCATCACTTGGCATTCAGTAGCCGTGTTCAAGAAAACATGTGTACGGGGTGTACAGTGTGTTTCACCCTATTATCGCACAAAGTGCTCTCAAAGGTATAATGCATCTCCCACATAAGCAAAATTGTAAGCAAAGATCAAGGTCAAGGTCAGGTCACAAAAGGTCACTATTGGTAAGAGGTCTACGAAAGCCATGCGAAACATGGTTTATGGGTTATGTTACACGTATAATGCTATAGTAGCAGCCATTTTCACAACCTGACCCCATATAATGGCCCTCGGGTCAAGATCATGTCACATAAAGGTCAAAATTTGAAATTTATTAATACAAATAAAAAAGGCATGTTTCTAGACCAGTTTGGTCACAGAAATACAGCGGTGGCATTTATTTGTCTGTATCTGGTCAATAAAAGACAAAGAACCGTAACTTTAAAAAATGACGTCATTAGTTACTTATACTTGGGGAGCTATAAGTCGGTCAAAAATAAAGATATTGGTTTTAAATTTGGGTTGGGTATCGTCCATACTTAGTTCTCCCATATAGATTCCGTTTTTGTTTAATATCTTAAATGTTTTGATTTTGTGGAAATTTTTCGGAAAAAAAATCAGTTTGTTTATTTCTTTGGGTCCAAAAGACAAAATTTTGCAAATCTGAGATAGCCATTGTTAACCCGCGACTTACGGGGGCTATTTGTTGCCCCTCCCGTTATTTTACAATAACTCTTAAACCAACACTAGTATCGTCACTAATCTTTCACTACCTTCTCTCACATCAATTCTACACATGTTGACTAAAGGAAAAAGATGAGGTTATGATAGGTCAGCCGGGAATGACGTCAGAGTGACGTCATGTTCTTCGGTTTTTATTGAAAAATAATGGTTTGTAGAAAACGCCGTCAAAAGTACAATGTTTGAGATAAATGCAATTGTCTTAAAGCAAATTACTGGCCGGGCTATCAAACTGCCATATCAGATTTGTCAGTTTTTTTATTCAAAATTATGAGAAATCCAAATACATTTTGTTTTGTTTTTACAAAATTTTCAAAAAAAAAATCAAAATTATCCAAAAACCGGAATATATGTGATCGAGACGTGTTCGGTGAATATGTGTACCAAATTTGAAGTCGATATCTTCAAAAATGACTGACTTATGACCTATAAATGATAAAAATCGACCACCTCTCACAGCATTACTATGCATAAAAAATGAATTTCCGTTTTTGCTTTTTACTTCTATTTATATGTGACAAACAATGTTCTAATGTCATTTTTTGCGTTCTAGACGAAAAACAAACCCATAAACATGTGTTACAACGCCTAATTACCGTAATCGGCAGTTTGACCTCGTGACCTAGGATGACCTTGACCTGACCCAGGGTCATTATTAGCTTGGGATGGTACTTAGAAGTGTCAGACACACGAACGATACCGATTTATCCACTGCTTATGCGTTTAATATCGCAATTTTGCGCGACAATTCAATCCATCGAGACCTTTTGACACGGTCAAACATTTTGTACTTGACCTGACCTGTGACGTCATCGGTGACCTCGAGGTCAACAATATTAGGTTTCCCTCGATAAATTTGCCAGGGCTATCGAATGTCGTTCGAATTTGTACAATCGGTCCATTAGTTCCGGAGATCTGAAGTGGGGAAAATAGCCCCCCCCCACCCCAGTAATTCGCGTTATGGAATATACCCCAGTAATTCGCGTTATGGAATATACCCCAGTAACTCGCGTTATGGAATATACCCCAGTAACTCGCGGGTTAAGAGAGTATCAGTTCCGTTCTCTTGACGTTTTTTATTTGATATTTGCGTCAAAACTCGATTTTCTACGATTTAAGAAAATGGGTCCCCCTATCAAAAAATTGGTGGCGCCGCCCCTGGTCACATACCCCAGTAGGCAGTAGGAACACATTATTAAAGATGCTGTTCCGCAATGCTCATTATTCCACAAACCAGTGTCGCAGTAGACACCGGGCCACAACAGATACGAGTGAGGTCCACCTACCGACTGAGACGAAGTCGTTGTCGTCCAGCACGTCTGTGACGAGGTCTTGCGGGTCGAGGATGGCGCCGCCGCGCGTTTTGCGCACCTCGGCCACCACCTGGGGCCGCTCGGTGTAGGTGGCCGGCCGCAGCCGCTCGTACCGACGCAGCGTCTCCTCGGACAGCCACTGAACGCTCACGTTACCTGCCGGCCGCCCACACATACCGGCAGTGAACAGCGAGCTAGGTCGACACGCGTCATAATTAGCAAAAACCAAGAAAACTGCGTTGCACAAGAACTTGCTATTGTTCGCAAAGGAAGGCATAATTCAAAGACATAACACATTATAGCATTTCCAGTTTTCTTCGTACGAATTACACAAATGTAACATTGTGCTCGCGCACCAATCCTGTGTACGTGCAGGAGCGGCTCCTTAGCAAAAATGTCAATGGGGCATTCCAGGTTAAAGGAAATAGTTCACCTTCAACATTAGTTTTAAACTGAGATAGCAGTTTTGTAGCCCGTGTTGGGAAACCCCTATCTGCAAGTTTTCTTGACTGAAAAGACTCTCCAGCCGAATATATTTGAGTTTTTGGCGAAGGAATGCGGTGATGGCGAAAGAATGTTGTACTGGTTCTAGCCCGGGCAAAGGCTATACCATCAGCCAATCAGCTTGCAGCTGGTGCTAGTAAGCGAATCGCCGGCCGCCGGTTGGCACATCTCCAATGCGAGTCTTCTGTACGCGACTACTTTCGAATCTGATTGGCTGAACCATTTTTTACATTCGCGTGACGTCAGGATCTGACTCAGAGAGTATGCATATAGTTTTGAATTTGATAAGCAATACAAATTTACGGCCTTCTGTCGTGAATCGGCGCGATATAAGACCATTTTTGACAATATCAAAAGAAATTGTATTAAACAATGTAATCAAATCGTGTTGGGTAAAAAAAAATCCAAGGTGAACTATTTCCTTTAAGGGACTGTCCCACCTTCCCAAAAGTTGTCAAATGTACGCCGCTTGTGGTGCAAAATATGAAGTAATTGCTGCCGAACACGATTATGACATTTGTTTCTCGCAAACAGTGCTCAATTTCATAAAAAGTTAAGTTTTAATATTTGGGTTCATGACGTCATATTGAGCTCTAGAGAGCTACACATAAATCCTTTACGCTGCCAAAGTATGGGCACAATTATTTCGACACAATTTGAATACAAAACAAACCAATTACCAAACCATTGAAACGTAGCAAATATCTCTAAGGCTCATCCTAAAACAAGTCGACTGTCATTAACAGTTGGGTAAAGAGAGACGACGCTGTCGGTTTAGAGGCCCTATTCAAATACACATGGGCCTTATTTTTTACAGATGCCAAAATCAAACTAGAATATCTTTTTGATTAGATCATTGTGGTTGTTTTAACACGCGCCCTGGAGGGGGGGGGCGAAATCCGCCCACCCCTCCGGTTTTTCGGGGATAGCGCAAAAACGGCGGCGCGCAGCGCCGCCATTTTTTGCACACCTGTTTAAAAAATAACTTCCCACATTATGTAAAATTCTTGGCCTCGGGTCATCTCAGGTCAGATCACCACATCAGGTCACGTGATGACCTCAACTCCAAAACGTTTGCGGTAGTACCACAGCCACAGTTTTACGCCAATCGGTTTCAATCTTGCAGGACTTTATAAGGTAATAGATACCAACAATTTGTGTATCTCGGATTTCTAATATCGGCGACCTAAGGTCAGGTCAATTTTGTGACCGCCAACACTGGTTTGTCAATAACTATCGACATACTAAAGATAGATAAGAGAAAATGGTACCAATGTGTTTGTCTCGTCGAGACACGTCTCCCAATATGCAACATGACCAACTTGGGTCACCACTTGACCTTGACCTGAGGTAATTTTTTTAGTTGATCTAACCCGGTCACCATGAATATGATTTGAAGCGCCTTGATAAGACAAAGGAGATGGCGTAAACATTATTGCTTTATCTTTATTAGGTAAAAGTTATTGCGAAAACAGTTAAGCAAAAATCACCTTCTTGATATTTGATGACCTCTGGAGCCTAAACTATTGATCTGAGCTCAAATCTGAGGACACTAAGCAGATTTGATTTTGCAAGGGCTTTCGATTGCTTTTTTACGTTTGCCGCTAACTATCATAGTTCCCGAGATATTTGGGAGTGTTCGAAGCAAAGTCTTGAAAACTTGAAAATCTGACACTTGATGACCTCTGGTGACCTCAATATTGACCTGAGAAAACAAAATGAACGAAATACTTTCGAAAGAGCTTGTCTCGAGCTATCTAACGTCGTTTTCTGCTTGTTGCTACGTTGCGTGGTTTTCGAGATCATAGGGGGAGGGGGCGAAATCCCCCCCCCCCCTCCAGGGCGTGTAATTATCAGAGGCCCTCCAGGGCACGTATTAACTGCTACCATACTTAATTTAAATGCCAAGCCATCAAAATGGCTATTTCAACTCAAATATAATGTTGAGGTGGGAACGTCCCTTTAATGTACACAATTTCGGTACAGCATCGCGCGTATGCATAGTGGGGGAAGGGGTAGACACCCCCTCTAACTCGAAAACTAAAAGGGATATAAAGACGCAGAAAAGGGCGTTCGAAATCTCTCGACAAGCACATTCGAAGGTACTTCAGATAATGTTTCCTCACGTCAATATTGAGGTCACCAGAGGTCATCAAAGGTCAGGTTTTCCAGTTTTAGGACTTCGCTCTAGAAACCCCCAGATATCACAGGACCTACGATAGCTAGGAACAAACGGAAAAAGCAATGGCTCTTATGGCTTAAAAAAGCTCTTGTAAAATGCAATCTGCATGGTGTCCTCAGATTTGAGCTCAGGTCAATAGTTTAGGCTCCAGAGCTCATAAAATGTCAAAAAGGCATTTTTTTACAAAACAGTTTTCACGAATATCTTTTTACCTAATAACGGCAAAGCAATAATGTTGACGCCATCGTGTCTGTCTCGTCAAGGCGCTTTGACTCATATTAATGGTGACCAGGTTAAGTCAACGTAAAAACTTGACCTCAGGTCAAGGTCAAGTGGTGACCCAAGTAGGCCATGTTGCATATAGGAAGACGTGCCTCGACGAGACAAAAACATTGGTGGCAATATCACTTATCTATCGGCATTATGTCGAAAGTTATTGACATACAACTGTTGGTGACCTCGGATGACATCGGCTGACCCTGTATGGGTCACTGAACAAAATGGCACTTAGGTCATCAAGACTGGCCTATAATAACATGATCCAGAAGGAATTAGACTGCTATCTTGCGTATCCTTGGAATAGGAAGCATTTGAATATTTCCCCCATTGACTTATAATGGGGAGGTCACGAAATTGACCCGACCTTAGGTCGCTGATATAAAAAATCAAAGATACACGAATTGTAGATATATATGACCTTATGAAATCCTGTAAGTGTAAAACCGATCATCCAAAAACTGTGACTGTGGTACGACCACCGACCTCAAGTTTTTTGGTGGTGGGGTCACGTGACCTGTCTGGTGACCTGACCTGAGATGAACCGAGGTATTTTTTTTACATAATGTGGTGAATAGATGTCCGAACAGCTGTGCCAAAAACGGCGGCACTGCGCGCCGCCGTTTTTTCGCTATCCTTGAAAAACCTGAGGGGGGGTCTAAACACCCCCTTCCCTCGGCACGGCGCGGGTTAAAGGAAATAGTTCACCTTCAACATTAGTTTTAAACTGAGATAGCAGTTTTGTAGCCCGTGTTGGGAAACCCCTATCTGCAAGTTTTCTTGACTGAAAAAACTCTCCAGCCGAATATATTTGAGTTTTTGGCGAAGGAATGCGGTGCTGGCGAAAGAATGTTGTACTGGTTCTAGCCCGGGCAGAGGCTATACCATCAGCCAATCAGCTTCCAGATGGTGCTAGCAAGCGAATCGCCGGCCGCCGGTTGGCACATCTCCAATGCGAGTCTATCTTTACGCGACTACTTTCGAATCTGATTGGCTGAACCATTTTTTACATTCGCGTGACGTCAGGACTCTGACTCAGAGAGTATGCATATCGTTTTGATAAACAATAAAATTTACGGCCTTCTGTCCTGAATCGGCGCGATATAAGGCCATTTTTGACAATATAAAAAGAAATTGATTAAAAACTATAATCAAATCGTGTTGGGTAAAAGTTTTCCAAGGTGAACTATTTCCTTTAAGTGAGATCCGAATGTAAGAAATGGTTTTAGAATTTCAGAATTGTAAAACGTTATATTTTGGAGAACTAGTGTAGGTATCTATATGTATTTCTTATGCGTAAATAACTTCCACGAAGTCATTAATTTGGGACGTGAAAGGAAATTGCTGGATGAGTGGTAGAGTAATTTTGTCACATCGTTCAATGCGAAGAAAACCCGTAAATTGCCCAAAAATCTCGCGGAAGCTTTTTCAGCACAGTCGCCAAGCGTCAGAGCTTTCATTGCAATACAATTTGACAATTGACATCGCGTTTCGCCGCTCTGTGAGCACTATCGCGCCCGACTGGCTGCGGTATACTCACCTTTCTGACAGGGCACCATCAGCCATTCGCCGCGCACGCGCACCGATATCTTCACATTCTTGCCGGGACTGCCGTTCTCGTTGGCGCGTTCCGCCATGATCACGATCCGTGTGGTACACTGTGTGCTGAGAGGAGCTGCTGCCGTCGGAGTCGGTGCTCTGAGCTGTGCGCGAGTCGTGTTACGGGGTACGGTGACCGATCTACCTGACCCGGGCGGCGCCGTCAATGGATCAGCTGGTGACCGGGGCTGCAGCCGTCAGCGTCTGCCGGCCCGGTCCGTCAGCCGAGGGTCAGCCGAGGGTCGGGGACGGGGGCACGACTTGTCCGGCCCCCGGGACAGCCAATCAGCGGCCTCCAGACCTGCGGCGCAGCCGGACCGGACCCGTATCGTCGCGACCGATCAGTAGCGGCGGCGGCGGCACACAGCCACCGGTAACGATTGGCAGCGCAGATACGGGGTGGGGCTCCAGTGGACAAGGAGCGACATGGCGACGCTGCGATGTCGTCTGGTCGGAGGCGACATGGGGCGGCACGGCGGGACTGCGGTCAGAACACCCAGGGGAGGTCTCTCAGAGCAACACCACTGAACACCGTGCTCTGGCGCCGTACAGAGGCAACAGAGCTGTCAGGTGCTCTGGCGCCGTACAGAGGCCGGTAGAGCTGTCAGGTGTTCTGGCGCCGTACAGAGGCGGGAGAGCTGTCAGGTGTTCTGGCGCCGTACAGAGGCGGGAGAGCTGTCAGGTGTCCTGGCGCCGTACAGAGGCTGGTAGAGATGTCAGGTATTCTGGCGCCGTACAGAGGCGGGAGAGCTGTCAGGTGTTCTGGCGCCGTACAGAGGCCGGTAGAGATGTCAGGTGTTCTGGCGCCGTACAGAGGCGGGAGAGCTGTCGGGTGTTCTGGCGCCGTACAGAGGCGACAGAGCTATCAGGTGTTCTGGCGCCGTACAAAGGCCGGTAGAGCTGTCAGGTGTTCTGGCGCCTTACAGAGGCCGGTAGAGCTGTCAGGTGTTCTGGCGCCGTACAGAGGCCGGTAGAGCTGTCAGGTGTTCTGGCGCCTTACAGAGGCCGGTAGAGCTGTCAGGTGTTCTGGCGCCGTACAGAGGCCGGTAGAGATGTCAGGTGTTCTGGCGCCGTACAGAGGTGACAGAGCTGTCAGGTGCTCTGGCGCCGTACAGAGGCCGGTAAAGCTGTCAGGTGTTCTGGCACCGTACAGAGGCCGGTAGAGATGTCAGGTGTTCTGGCGCCGAGAGCTGTCAGGTGCTGCCGAAACTTCCACAGACCAGCACCGAAACACCGTCAGATGGTCGGTATCTCTACTTTCATCAGCCAGTAGACCTGTCAGGTGTTCTGGCGCCGTACAAACGCGAGAGAGCTGTCAGGTGTTCTGGCGCCGTACAAAGGCGGTAGAGCTGTCAGGTGCTCTGGCGCCGTACAGAGGCGGGAGAGTTGTCAGGTGTTCTGGCGCCGTACAGAGGCAGGAGAGCTGTCAGGTGTTCTGGCGCCGTACAGAGGCGGGAGAGCTGTCAGGTGTTCTGGCGCCGTACATAGGCCGGTAGAGCTGTCAGGTGCTCTGGCGCCGTACAGAGGCGGGAGAGCTGTCAGGTGTTCTGGCGCCGTACAGGCGGGAAAGCTGTCAGGTGTTCTGGCGCCGTACAGGCGGGAGAGCTGTCAGGTGCTGTCGAAACTGCTACAGACCAGCACCGAAACACCGTCAGATGGTCGGTATCTCTACTTTCATCACACACAGCTACAACCGACGTGACGCGTTTGTTTAGTTCCTCTGATCGCTAGAGAATGTCGCGCCGTTAACAAGCAATAATTAATCTAGAGGCTGTAATTAGAGGCTGGCGATGGTAAGTAGGATAAGCAGCGGATCCTGACGTGATTGTGCGGAGGGGCTGGAGACGGGTGGGCAGAGTCGCTGACCTGCTGTTGGCATCCAAACTTCTGAAAAGGACGATTTACCGGGAAAACATGAAGAGGCACCGAATGCTTTGTGAAGAGCCCCATACTGAGCTGTGCATCGTACTGCTTGGGAATGCCCGCAGAGTTTAAAAGGAGCATTTCGTGTAACGTCCTTGTGTCGCTTTTATCTGGTGTTGTATGCATTGGGGAATACAACACTAACATCACGACTGCATTAGCTGCACATGACAATATTCCAACATTGGAGACTGCATTAGATATACAGGACAATATTCCGACATTGGAGACTGCATTAGCTGCACAGGACAATATCCCGACATTGGAGACTGCATTAGATATACAGGACAATATTCCGTCATTGAAGACTGTATTAGCTGCACAGGACAATATCCCGACATTGGAGACTGCATTAGATACACAGGACAATATCCTGACATTGGAGACTGCATTATATATACAGAACAATATCCCGACATTGGAGACTGCATTAGATAGACAGGACAATATCCCGACATTGGAGACTGCATTAGATACACAGGACAATATCCCGACAATAGTGACTGTATCAGATATACAGGACAATATCCCGGCATTGGAGACTGCATTAGATATACAGGACAATATCCCGGCATTGGAGACTGCATTAGATATACAGGACAATATCCCGGCTTTGGAGTCTGCATTAGATATACAGGACAATATCCCGACATTGGAGACTGCATTAGATATACAGGACAATATCCCGACATTGGAGACTGCATTAGATATACAGGACAATATTCCGACATTGGAGACTGCACATACACAGGACAATATCCCGACAATAGTGACTGCATTAGATATACAGGACAATATCCCGGCATTGGAGACTGCATTAGATATACAGGACAATATCCCGGCATTGGAGACTACATTAGATATACAGGACAATATCCCGGCTTTGGAGTCTGCATTAGTTATACAGGACAATATCCCGACATTGGGGACTGCATTAGATATACAGGACAATATCCCGACAATAGTGACTGCATTAGATACACAGGACAATATTCCGACATTAGAGACTGCATTAGCTGCACAGGGGAATATCCCGACATTGGAGACTGCATTAGATATTCATGACAATATCCCGACATTGGAGACTGCATTAGATACACAGGGAAATATTCCGACATTGGAGACTGCATTAGATACACAGGACAATATCCCGACAATAGTGACTGTATTAGATAGACAGGACAATATCCCGACATTGGAGACTGCATTATATACACAGGACAATATCCCGTCATTGGAGACTGTATTAGATACATAGGACAATATCCCGACATTGGAGACTGCATTAGATACACAGGACAATATCCCGACAATAGTGACTGCATTAGATACACAGGACAATATCCGGACATTGGAGACTGCATTAGATACACAGGGAAATATTCCGACATTGGAGACTGCATTAGATACACAGGACAATATCCAGACAATAGTGACTGTATTATATAGACAGGACAATATCCCGACATTGGAGACTGCATTAGATACACAGGACAATATCCCGACAATAGTGACTGCATTAGATACACAGGACAATATCCCGACATGGGAGACTGCATTAGCTGCACAGGGGAATATCCCGACATTGGAGACTGCATTAGATATACATGACAATATCCCGACATTGGAGACTGCATTAGATATACAGGACAATATCCCGACATTGGAGACTGCATTAGATACACAGGACAATATCCCGACAATAGTGACTGTATTACATAGACAGGACAATATCCCGACATTGGAGACTGCATTAGATACACAGGACAATATCCCGACATTGGAGACTGCATTAGATACACAGGACAATATCCCGACAATAGTGACTGCATTAGATACACAGGACAATATCCCGACATGGGAGACTGCATTAGCTGCACAGGGAAATATCCCGACATTGGAGACTGCATTAGATATACATGACAATATCCCGACATTGGAGACTGCATTAGATATACAGGACAATATCCCGACAATAGTGACTGCATTAGATACACAGGACAATATCCCGACATGGGAGACTGCATTAGATACACAGGACAATATCCCGACATTTGAGACTGCATTAGATATACAGGACAATATCCCGACATTGGAGACTGCATTAGATATACAGGACAATATCCCGACAATAGTGACTGCATTAGATACACAGGACAATATCCCGACATGGGAGACTGCATTAGATAGACAGGACAATATCCCGACATTAGAGACTGCATTATATATACAGGACAATATCCCGACAATAGTTACTGCATTAGATATACAGGACAATATCCCGACATTGGAGACTGCATTAGATACACAGGACAATATCCCGACAATAGTGACTGTATTAGATATACAGGACAATATCCCGACATTGGAGACTGCATTAGATATACAGGACAATATCCCGACATTGGAGACTGCATTAGATATACAGGACAATATCCCGGCATTGGAGTCTGAATTAGATATACAGGACAATATCCCGACAATAGTGACTGCATTAGATATACAGGACAATATCCCGACATTGGAGACTGCATTAGATATACAGGACAATATCCCGACATTGGAGACTGCATTAGATATACAGGACAATATTCCGACATTGGAGACTGCACATACACAGGACAATATCCCGACAATAGTGACTGCATTAGATATACCGGACAATATCCCGACAATAGTGACTGCATTAGATATACAGGACAATATCCCGACATTGGAGACTGCATTAGATAGACAGGATAATATCCCGACATTGGAGACTGCACATACACAGGACAATATCCCGACAATAGTGACTGCATTAGATATACAGGACAATATCCCGACATTGGAGACTGCATTAGATACACAGGACAATATCCCGAAATTGGAGACTGCATTAGATACACAGGACAATATCCCGACAAGAGTGACTGTATTAGATAGACAGGCCAATATCCCGACATTGGAGACTGCATTAGATATACAGGACAATATTCCGACATTGGAGACTGTATTAGATATACAGGACAATATCTAGAGTTTAAAAGGAGCATTTCGTGTAACGTCCTTGTGTCGCTTTTATCTGGTGTTGTATGCATTGGGGAATACAACACTAACATCACGACTGCATTAGCTGCACATGACAATATTCCAACATTGGAGACTGCATTAGATATACAGGACAATATTCCGACATTGGAGACTGCATTAGCTGCACAGGACAATATCCCGACATTGGAGACTGCATTAGATATACAGGACAATATTCCGTCATTGGAGACTGTATTAGCTGCACAGGACAATATCCCGACATTGGAGACTGCATTAGATACACAGGACAATATCCTGACATTGGAGACTGCATTATATATACAGAACAATATCCCGACATTGGAGACTGCATTAGATAGACAGGACAATATCCCGACATTGGAGACTGCATTAGATACACAGGACAATATCCCGACAATAGTGACTGTATCAGATATACAGGACAATATCCCGGCATTGGAGACTGCATTAGATATACAGGACAATATCCCGGCATTGGAGACTGCATTAGATATACAGGACAATATCCCGGCTTTGGAGTCTGCATTAGATATACAGGACAATATCCCGACATTGGAGACTGCATTAGATATACAGGACAATATCCCGACATTGGAGACTGCATTAGATATACAGGACAATATTCCGACATTGGAGACTGCACATACACAGGACAATATCCCGACAATAGTGACTGCATTAGATATACAGGACAATATCCCGGCATTGGAGACTGCATTAGATATACAGGACAATATCCCGGCATTGGAGACTACATTAGATATACAGGACAATATCCCGGCTTTGGAGTCTGCATTAGTTATACAGGACAATATCCCGACATTGGGGACTGCATTAGATATACAGGACAATATCCCGACAATAGTGACTGCATTAGATACACAGGACAATATTCCGACATTAGAGACTGCATTAGCTGCACAGGGGAATATCCCGACATTGGAGACTGCATTAGATATTCATGACAAAATCCCGACATTGGAGACTGCATTAGATACACAGGGAAATATTCCGACATTGGAGACTGCATTAGATACACAGGACAATATCCCGACAATAGTGACTGTATTAGATAGACAGGACAATATCCCGACATTGGAGACTGCATTATATACACAGGACAATATCCCGTCATTGGAGACTGTATTAGATACATAGGACAATATCCCGACATTGGAGACTGCATTAGATACACAGGACAATATCCCGACAATAGTGACTGCATTAGATACACAGGACAATATCCGGACATTGGAGACTGCATTAGATACACAGGGAAATATTCCGACATTGGAGACTGCATTAGATACACAGGACAATATCCAGACAATAGTGACTGTATTATATAGACAGGACAATATCCCGACATTGGAGACGGCATTAGATACACAGGACAATATCCCGACAATAGTGACTGCATTAGATACACAGGACAATATCCCGACATGGGAGACTGCATTAGCTGCACAGGGGAATATCCCGACATTGGAGACTGCATTAGATATACATGACAATATCCCGACATTGGAGACTGCATTAGATATACAGGACAATATCCCGACATTGGAGACTGCATTAGATACACAGGACAATATCCCGACAATAGTGACTGTATTACATAGACAGGACAATATCCCGACATTGGAGACTGCATTAGATACACAGGACAATATCCCGACATTGGAGACTGCATTAGATACACAGGACAATATCCCGACAATAGTGACTGCATTAGATACACAGGACAATATCCCGACATGGGAGACTGCATTAGCTGCACAGGGAAATATCCCGACATTGGAGACTGCATTAGATATACATGACAATATCCCGACATTGGAGACTGCATTAGATATACAGGACAATATCCCGACAATAGTGACTGCATTAGATACACAGGACAATATCCCGACATGGGAGACTGCATTAGATACACAGGACAATTTCCCGACATTTGAGACTGCATTAGATATACAGGACAATATCCCGACATTGGAGACTGCATTAGATATACAGGACAATATCCCGACAATAGTGACTGCATTAGATACACAGGACAATATCCCGACATGGGAGACTGCATTAGATAGACAGGACAATATCCCGACATTAGAGACTGCATTATATATACAGGACAATATCCCGACAATAGTTACTGCATTAGATATACAGGACAATATCCCGACATTGGAGACTGCATTAGATACACAGGACAATATCCCGACAATAGTGACTGTATTAGATATACAGGACAATATCCCGACATTGGAGACTGCATTAGATATACAGGACAATATCCCGACATTGGAGACTGCATTAGATATACAGGACAATATCCCGGCATTGGAGTCTGAATTAGATATACAGGACAATATCCCGACAATAGTGACTGCATTAGATATACAGGACAATATCCCGACATTGGAGACTGCATTAGATATACAGGACAATATCCCGACATTGGAGACTGCATTAGATATACAGGACAATATTCCGACATTGGAGACTGCACATACACAGGACAATATCCCGACAATAGTGACTGCATTAGATATACCGGACAATATCCCGACAATAGTGACTGCATTAGATATACAGGACAATATCCCGACATTGGAGACTGCATTAGATAGACAGGATAATATCCCGACATTGGAGACTGCACATACACAGGACAATATCCCGACAATAGTGACTGCATTAGATATACAGGACAATATCCCGACATTGGAGACTGCATTAGATACACAGGACAATATCCCGAAATTGGAGACTGCATTAGATCCACAGGACAATATCCCGGCATTGGAGACTGCATTAGATACACAGGACAATATCCCGACATTGGAGACTGCATTAGATAGACAGGATAATATCCCGACATTGGAGACTGCATTAGATACACAGGACAATATCCCGACATGGGAGACTGTATTAGATAGACAGGACATTATCCCGACATTGGAGACTGCACATACACAGGACAATATCCCGACAATAGTGACTGCATTAGATATATAGGACAATATCCCGACATTGGAGACTGCATTAGATACACAGGACAATATCCCGAAATTGGAGACTGCATTAGATACACAGGACAATATCCCGACAAGAGTGACTGTATTAGATAGACAGGCCAATATCCCGACATTGGAGACTGCATTAGATATACAGGACAATATTCCGACATTGGAGACTGTATTAGATATACAGGACAATATCTAGAGTTTAAAAGGAGCATTTCGTGTAACGTCCTTGTGTCGCTTTTATCTGGTGTTGTATGCATTGGGGAATACAACACTAACATCACGACTGCATTAGCTGCACATGACAATATTCCAACATTGGAGACTGCATTAGATATACAGGACAATATTCCGACATTGGAGACTGCATTAGCTGCACAGGACAATATCCCAACATTGGAGACTGCATTAGATATACAGGACAATATTCCGTCATTGGAGACTGTATTAGCTGCACAGGACAATATCCCGACATTGGAGACTGCATTAGATACACAGGACAATATCCTGACATTGGAGACTGCATTATATATACAGAACAATATCCCGACATTGGAGACTGCATTAGATAGACAGGACAATATCCCGACATTGGAGACTGCATTAGATACACAGGAGAATATCCCGACAATAGTGACTGTATCAGATATACAGGACAATATCCCGGCATTGGAGACTGCATTAGATATACAGGACAATATCCCGGCATTGGAGACTGCATTAGATATACAGGACAATATCCCGGCTTTGGAGTCTGCATTAGATATACAGGACAATATCCCGACATTGGAGACTGCATTAGATATACAGGACAATATCCCGACATTGGAGACTGCATTAGATATACAGGACAATATTCCGACATTGGAGACTGCACATACACAGGACAATATCCCGACAATAGTGACTGCATTAGATATACAGGACAATATCCCGGCATTGGAGACTGCATTAGATATACAGGACAATATCCCGGCATTGGAGACTACATTAGATATACAGGACAATATCCCGGCTTTGGAGTCTGCATTAGTTATACAGGACAATATCCCGACATTGGGGACTGCATTAGATATACAGGACAATATCCCGACAATAGTGACTGCATTAGATACACAGGACAATATTCCGACATTAGAGACTGCATTAGCTGCACAGGGGAATATCCCGACATTGGAGACTGCATTAGATATTCATGACAATATCCCGACATTGGAGACTGCATTAGATACACAGGGAAATATTCCGACATTGGAGACTGCATTAGATACACAGGACAATATCCCGACAATAGTGACTGTATTAGATAGACAGGACAATATCCCGACATTGGAGACTGCATTATATACACAGGACAATATCCCGTCATTGGAGACTGTATTAGATACATAGGACAATATCCCGACATTGGAGACTGCATTAGATACACAGGACAATATCCCGACAATAGTGACTGCATTAGATACACAGGACAATATCCGGACATTGGAGACTGCATTAGATACACAGGGAAATATTCCGACATTGGAGACTGCATTAGATACACAGGACAATATCCAGACAATAGTGACTGTATTATATAGACAGGACAATATCCCGACATTGGAGACTGCATTAGATACACAGGACAATATCCCGACAATAGTGACTGCATTAGATACACAGGACAATATCCCGACATGGGAGACTGCATTAGCTGCACAGGGGAATATCCCGACATTGGAGACTGCATTAGATATACATGACAATATCCCGACATTGGAGACTGCATTAGATATACAGGACAATATCCCGACATTGGAGACTGCATTAGATACACAGGACAATATCCCGACAATAGTGACTGTATTACATAGACAGGACAATATCCCGACATTGGAGACTGCATTAGATACACAGGACAATATCCCGACATTGGACACTGCATTAGATACACAGGACAATATCCCGACAATAGTGACTGCATTAGATACACAGGACAATATCCCGACATGGGAGACTGCATTAGCTGCACAGGGAAATATCCCGACATTGGAGACTGCATTAGATATACATGACAATATCCCGACATTGGAGACTGCATTAGATATACAGGACAATATCCCGACAATAGTGACTGCATTAGATACACAGGACAATATCCCGACATGGGAGACTGCATTAGATACACAGGACAATATCCCGACATTTGAGACTGCATTAGATATACAGGACAATATCCCGACATTGGAGACTGCATTAGATATACAGGACAATATCCCGACAATAGTGACTGCATTAGATACACAGGACAATATCCCGACATGGGAGACTGCATTAGATAGACAGGACAATATCCCGACATTAGAGACTGCATTATATATACAGGACAATATCCCGACAATAGTTACTGCATTAGATATACAGGACAATATCCCGACATTGGAGACTGCATTAGATACACAGGACAATATCCCGACAATAGTGACTGTATTAGATATACAGGACAATATCCCGACATTGGAGACTGCATTAGATATACAGGACAATATCCCGACATTGGAGACTGCATTAGATATACAGGACAATATCCCGGCATTGGAGTCTGAATTAGATATACAGGACAATATCCCGACAATAGTGACTGCATTAGATATACAGGACAATATCCCGACATTGGAGACTGCATTAGATATACAGGACAATATCCCGACATTGGAGACTGCATTAGATATACAGGACAATATTCCGACATTGGAGACTGCACATACACAGGACAATATCCCGACAATAGTGACTGCATTAGATATACCGGACAATATCCCGACAATAGTGACTGCATTAGATATACAGGACAATATCCCGACATTGGAGACTGCATTAGATAGACAGGATAATATCCCGACATTGGAGACTGCACATACACAGGACAATATCCCGACAATAGTGACTGCATTAGATATACAGGACAATATCCCGACATTGGAGACTGCATTAGATACACAGGACAATATCCCGAAATTGGAGACTGCATTAGATCCACAGGACAATATCCCGACATTGGAGACTGCATTAGATACACAGGACAATATCCCGACATTGGAGACTGCATTAGATAGACAGGATAATATCCCGACATTGGAGACTGCATTAGATACACAGGACAATATCCCGACATGGGAGACTGTATTAGATAGACAGGACATTATCCCGACATTGGAGACTGCACATACACAGGACAATATCCCGACAATAGTGACTGCATTAGATATATAGGACAATATCCCGACATTGGAGACTGCATTAGATACACAGGACAATATCCCGAAATTGGAGACTGCATTAGATACACAGGACAATATCCCTACAAGAGTGACTGTATTAGATAGACAGGCCAATATCCCGACATTGGAGACTGCATTAGATATACAGGACAATATTCCGACATTGGAGACTGTATTAGATATACAGGACAATATCTTGACATTGGAGACTGCATTAGATACACAGGACAATATCCCGACAATAGTGACTGTATTAGATATACAGGACAATATCCCGACATTGGAGACTGCATTAGATATACAGGACAATATCCCGACATTAGAGACTATATTAGATATACAGGACATTATCCCGACATTGGAGACTGCATTATATATACAGGACCATATCCCGACATTGGAGACTGCATTAGATATACAGGACAATATCCCGACATTGGAGACAATATCCCGACTGCATTAGATACACAGGACAATATCCCGACATTGGAGACTGCATTAGATACACAAGATAATATCCCGACATTGGAGACTGCATTAGATACACAGGATAATATCCCGACATTGGAGACTGCATTAGATACACAGGACAATATCCCGACAATAGTGACTGCATTAGATACACAGGACAATATCCCAGCATTGGAGACTGCATTAGATATACAGGACAATATCCCGACATTGGAGACTGCATTTGATAGACAGGACAATATCCCGACAATAGTGACTGCATTAGATATACGGGACAATATCCCGGCATTGGAGACTGCATTAGATATACAGGACAATATCCCGACATTGGAGACTGCATTTGATAGACAGGACAATATCCCGACAATAGTGACTGCATTAGATATACGGGACAATATCCCGACATTTGAGACTTCATTAGATACACAGGACAATATCCCGACATTAGAGACTGCATTAGATAAACAGGACAATATCCCGACAATAGTGACTGCATTAGTTATACAGGCCAATATCCCGACATTGGAGACTGCATTAGATATACAGGGAAATATCCCGACAATAGTGACTGCATTAGATACACAGGACAATATCCCGACCTTGTGAGACTGCATTAGATATACAGGGCAATATCCCGACATTGGAAACTGCATTAAATACACAGGACAATATCCCGGCAATAGTGACTGCATTAGATACACAGGACAATATCCCGACATTGAAGACTGCATTAGATACACAGGACAATATCCCGACATTGGAGACTGCATTAGCTACACAGGACAATATCCCGACATTGGAGACGCACATACACAGGACAATATCCCGACATTGGAGACTGCATTAGATAGACAGGATAATATCCCGACCTTGGAGACTGCATTAGATATACAGGACAATATTCCGACATTGGAGTCTGCATTAGATACACAGGACAATATCCCGACAATAGTGACAGAATTAGATACACAGGACAATATCCCGGCATTTGAGACTGCATTAGATAGACAGGACAATATCCCGACATTGGAGACTGCATTAGATACACAGGACAATATCCCGACATTGGAGACTGCATTAGATACACAGGACAATATCCCGGCAATAGTGACTGCATTAGATACACAGGACAATATCCCGACATTGGAGACTGCATTAGATACACAGGACAATATCCCGACATTGGAGACTGCATTAGCTACACAGGACAATATCCCGACATTGGAGACTGCATTAGATAGACAGGACAATATCCCGACATTGGAGACTGCATTAGATACACAGGACAATATCCCGACATTGGAGGCTGCATTAGATACACAGGACAATATCCCGACATTGGAGACTGCATTAGATATACAGGCCAATATCCCGACATTGTAGACTGCATTATATATACAGGGCAGTATCCCGACATTAGAGACTGCATATACACAGGACAATATCCCGACATTGGAGACTGCATTAAATATACAGGAGAATATTCCGACATTGGAGACTGCATTATATATACCGGACAATATCCCGACAATAGTGACTGCATTAGATATACAGGACAATATCCCGATATTGGAGACTGCATTAGATATACAGGGCAATATCCCGCCATTGGAGACTGCACATACACAGGACAATATCCCGACATTGGAGACTGCATTAGATACACAGGACAATATCCCGACAATAGTGACTGCATTAGATACACAGGACAATATCCCGACAATAGTGACTGCATTAGATATACAGGACAATATCCCGACATTAGTGACTGCATTAGATATACAGGACAATATCCCGACAATAATGACTGCATTAGATATACAGGACAATATCCCGACAATAGTGACTGCATTAGATATACAGGACAATATCCCGACATTGGAGACTGCATTATATATACAGGACAATATCCCGACATTGGAGACTGCATTAGATACACAGGACAATATCCCGACATTGGAGACTGCATTAGATATACAGAACAATCTCCCGACATTGGAGACTGCATTAGATATACAGAACAATCTCCCGACATTGGAGACTGCATTAGATACACAGGACAATATCCCGACATTGGAGACTGCATTAGATACACAGGACAATATCCCGATATTGGAGACTGCATTAGATATACAGAACAATCTCCCGACATTGGAGACTGCATTAGATACACAGGACAATATCCCGACATTGGAGACTGCATTAGATACACAGGACAATATCCCGGCATTGGAGACTGCATTAGATATACAGGGCAATATCCCGACATTGGAGACTGCATTAGATACACAGGACAATATCCCGAGATTGGAGACTGCATTAGATACACAGGACAATATCCCGACAAGAGTGACTGTATTAGATACACAGGACAATATCCCGGCATTGGAGGCTGCATTAGATATACAGGGCAGTATCCCGACAATAGTGACTGTATTAGATATACAGTAAAAAAAAACTTCTTTTTTTTCTAGCCGCCACCCATTAATAGGTGACCAGGAGTGCCCCCACCCACGATCTCAACGACGCACGACACCTTTCATTAACACCAGAGAACAAAAGAGAAAATGTCGCGGCACTCCCAGCTAAGAAATGGAAACAAACATAAAAAAGCATATGAGGAGAGGTAGTTTGGGTGTGATATAAAATATGTGGTGTGTGTGTGGTGTGTAAAGACATATGTGGTGATACACATATGTGGTGATATAAAAGAAGGCGGAAAGTAGTCATTGCTGAAAACAGCAAATAACTGCCCCCCCCCCCCCCCAGCTACGCTCCAGGATTCCATATTCATTCACGCTGTTATAAAGGGGATATCGGTCATACAGGGCGGAGGACAAAGTCTGGTTAATTTTCGAGCATTTCTTGCTGGTTCTTCGTGAACCCCACTCAGCTAAGCGTAGCTTGTTGCCGAGTAGGGTTGCTGAAGCCAGCGCGATTGAATGGGGTACACATATACACATGTACATATACACATACATATACACATATACACATACACATACACATATACACATATACACATATACACATATACACATATACACATACACATATACACATACACATACACATATACACATACACATATACACATATACAAATATACACATACACATATACACATACACATATACATATACATATACATACAACATTATACACACACATACACACATACATACACATACACATACACATATACACATACACATATACACATATACACTTACACATATACACATACACATATACACATACACATATACACATACACATATACACATACACATATACACATACACATATAGACATACACATATACACATACACATATACACATACACATATACACATACACATATACACATACACATATACACATACACATATCACATACACATATACACATATACACATACACATATACACATACACATATACACATACACATATACACATACACATATACACATACACATATACACATACACATATATACATACACATATACACATACACATACACATATACACATACACATATACATACACATATACACATACACATATACACATACACATATACACATATACACATATACACATACACACATACACATATACACATACACATATACGCATATACACATACACATATACACCTACACATATACACATACACATTAACACATACACATATACACATACACATATACACATACACATATACACATACACATATACACGTACACATATACACATACACATATACACATACACATATACACATACACATATACACATACACATATACACATACACATATACACATACACATATACACATACACATATACACATACACATATACACATACACATATACACATACACATATACACATACACATATACACATACACATATACACATACACATATACACATACACATATACACATACACATATACACATACACATATACACATACACATATACACATACACATATACACATACACATATACACATACACATATACACATACACATATACACATACACATATACACATACACATATACACATACACATATACACATACACATATACACATACACATATACACATACACATATACACATACACATATACACATACACATATACACATACACATATACACATACACATATACACATACACATATACACATACACATATACACATACACATATACACATACACATATACACATACACGTATACAAATACACGTATACACATA
The DNA here is from genome assembly GCA_036785665.1 of Chirona hameri. Taxonomy (NCBI): domain Eukaryota; kingdom Metazoa; phylum Arthropoda; class Thecostraca; order Balanomorpha; family Balanidae; genus Chirona; species Chirona hameri. The sequence continues at coordinate 4,266 of JAXIVJ010007353.1, read as the reverse complement.
CACATATACACATACACATATACACATACACATATACACATACACATATACACATACACAAATACACATACACATATACACATACACATATACACATACACATATACACATACACATATACACATACACATATACACATACACATATACACATACACATATACACACACACATATACACATACACATATACACATACCCATATACACATACACATATACACATACACATATACACATACACATATACACATACACATATACACATACACATATACACATACACATATACACATACACATATACACATACACATATACACATACACATATACACATACACATATACACATACACATATACACATACACATATACACATACACATATACACATACACATATACACATACACATATACACATACACATACACACATACACATATACACATACACATATACACATACACATAAACACATACACATATACACATACACATATACACATACACATATACACATACACATATACACATACACATATACACATACACATATACACATACACATATACACATACACATATACACATACACATATACACATACACATATACACATACACATATACACATACACATATACACATACACATATACACATACACATATACACATACACATATACACATACACCTATACACATACACATATACACATACACATATACACATACACATATACACATACACATATACACATACACATATACACATACACATATACACATACACATATACACATACACATATACACATACACATATACACATACACATATACACATACACATATACACATACACATATACACATACACATATACACATACACATATACACATACACATATACACATACACATATACACATACACATATACACATACACATATACACATACACATATACACATACACATATACACATACACATATACACATACACATATACACATACACATATACACATACACATATACACATACACATATACACATACACATATACACATACACATATACACATACACATATACACATACACATATACACATACACATATACACATACACATATACACATACACATATACACATACACATATACACATACACATATACACATACACATATACACATACACATATACACATACACATATACACATACACATATACACATACACATATACACATACACATATACACATACACATATACACATACACATATACACATACACATATACACATACACATATACACATACACATATACACATACACATATACACATACACATATACACATACACATATACACATACACATATACACATACACATATACACATACACATATACACATACATACACATATACACATACACATATACACATACACATATACACATACACCTATACACATACACATATCCACATACACATATACACATACACATATACACATACACATATACACATACACATATACACATACACATATACACATACACATATACACATACACATATACACATACACATATACACATACACATATACACATATACATGTACACATACACATATACACATACACATATACACATACACATATACACATACACATATACACATACACATATACACATACACATATACACATACACATATACACATACACATATACACATACACATATACACATACACATATACAAATACACATATACACATACACATATACACATACACATATACACATACACATATACACATACACATATACACATACACATATACACATACACATATACACATACACATATACACATACACATATACACATACACATATACACATACACATATACACATACACATATACACATACACATATACACATACACATTACACATACACATATACACATACACATATACACATACACATATACACATACACATATACACATACACATATACACATACACATATACACATACACATATACACATACACATATACACATACACATATACACATACACATATACACATACACATATACACATACACATATACACATACACATATACACATACACATATACACATACACATATACACATACACATATACACATACACATATACACATACACATATACACATACACATATACACATACACATATACACATACACATACACATACACATATACACATACACATATACACATACACATATACACATACACATATACACATACACATATACACATACACATATACACATACACATATACACATACACATATACACATACACATATACACATACACATATACACATACACATATACACATACACATATACACATACACATATACACATACACATATACACATACACATATACACATACACATATACACATACACATATACACATACACATATACACATACACATATACACATACACATATACACATACACATATACACATACACATATACACATACACATATACACATACACATATACACATACACATATACACATACACATATACACATACACATATACACATACACATATACACATACACATATACACATACACATATACACATACACATATACACATACACATATACACATACACATATACACATACACATATACACATACACATATACACATACACATATACACATACACATATACACATACACATATACACATACACATATACACATACACATATACACATACACATATACACATACACATATACACATACACATATACACATACACATATACACATACACATATACACATACACATATACACATACACATATACACATACACATATACATACACATATACACATACACATATACACATACACATATACACATACACATATACACATACACATATACACATACACATATACACATACACATATACACATACACATATACACATACACATATACACATACACATATACACATACACATATACACATACACATATACACATACACATATACACATACACATATACACATACACATATACACATACACATATACACATACACATATACACATACACATATACACATACACATATACACATACACATATACACATACACATATACACATACACATATACACATACACATATACACATACACATATACACATACACATATACACATACACATATACACATACACATATACACATACACATATACACATACACATATACACATACACATATACACATACACATATACACATACACATATACACATACACATATACACATACACATATACACATACACATATACACATACACATATACACATACACATATACACATACACATATACACATACACATATACACATACACATATACACATACACATATACACATACACATATACACATACACATATACACATACACATATACACATACACATATACACATACACATATACACATACACATATACACATACACATATACACATACACATATACACATACACATATACACATACACATATACACATACACATATACACATACACATATACACATACACATATACACATACACATATACACATACACATATACACATACACATATACACATACACATATACACATACACATATACACATACACATATACACATACACATATACACATACACATATACACATACACATATACACATACACATATACACATACACATATACACATACACATATACACATACACATATACACATACACATATACACATACACATATACACATACACATATACACATACACATATACACATACACATATACACATACACATATACACATACACATATACACATACACATATACACATACACATATACACATACACATATACACATACACATATACACATACACATATACACATACACATATACACATACACATATACACATACACATATACACATACACATATACACATACACATATACACATACACATATACACATACACATATACACATACACATATACACATACACATATACACATACACATATACACATACACATATATACATACACATATACACATACACATATACACATACACATATACACATACACATATACACATACACATATACACATATACACATACAC